>CAJVQA010003841.1:0-18614 GCA_910591915.1 Cetraspora pellucida | reverse complement strand
ATTTTTAAATATTTATTTCTTATTTTTAGTTATTTTTATTTATTTTATTTTTCTTTAAATAAAAGATCTTCTACTTGACCCTTATCACTTTAAAATTTGCTACAGCTTGATAATTTTTAGTAAATTTTATTACAGTAATGAGTTCATTGCAAGAATAATTAAAGAAACATTAAATTTTTGATCTACTATCAAATTTGTTTATAATAGACCAAGAAATCTGCATTGTCAAGAAATGGTAGAAAAAGAATATGGAATTCTTCAATTCAAATTAGGAGTCCAGATAGAAGAAACAAATTAAATTAATTGGAGTATTGGATTAAAGTTCATTCTTTGTATATATTTTTTTTAATTTTTTTAATTTTATTTTATTTATTTAAATTTTTTTTTAATATTTTTTTTGTTTACAATTCTTATTAAAGTAATTTTGATTTGTTTGTTTAAATATAAAGCATCATATCATAACTTTATTTTATATACAATATTTATACTAATCATGTTATAGCAAATTATTTATTTATTTTTAAGTTTTTTTTTATTTAATTTTTATTTATTTTTATTTAATTTTATTTAATTAGTAATATCGTTTTAATATAATAATTTTTTAGGAGCTATAAACAGTCAGTATTGTATAGTATATAAATTAATTCTTTATAAATTAGTATTCAGACAGCTTCTACATTGTAATATAAATTTAATTAATATATTAGAAGATAAAGAGTCATCAGATAATTATATCATAATATTAGAAAATTCTTAATCAACTATTAGTTCTGAAATTAGTAATGAAATGATTATATTAGAACTTGATAAAAAATATTTTAAGAAGTTTCAAGAGTTTAATGATGATATAAAGCAAGTTGAGGATAATTATAATGATATTGATGAATATGAAATACAAGAAATTAATAATGCAAATAAAATACAAAAAGTTAATAGTTATTTTAAAGAAGTATAAGATCATAATTATGATATTTTACAAGAGTTTTATAATGATTTTATACTATCATTATATAACTCTAAAATTAGAGAATGTTCTAAAAACACATTAGTTTTTAAAAATTATTAAAATTATAGACTTAGATGATAATACAAGTAAAGACCAATATTATACATTATTAGAAAAAGAAAAATGGACATCTCAAAGTAAAGATATTAAGATTAATTATATTAAGAGATTGGGCCCTATAGCTTAATAGTAAAGCTGCTAATCTCTTACAGACAAGATCAATGATTCAAGTTAGGCTGAAGGCAAAAATCTTAGGATTTTAACTCTGTAACTTATAAGGAGCCAAAATTGAATATGGAGCCCTATGGAAAGTCCCAAGATAAAGTATAAGAATGGATTAGAAATTCTCAGAATAAAACTAACTCTGCAGAGTGAAAACACTATGTGTGACAGTAGTATTACAGAAAGTTTGGCTACAATAAAATTGTGCATATAAGTTCCCAGAAGATAGAGCAACATCAATATCTCTGTATCCAACTTACAGAGTACTTAATTAGAAAGGTAATACCATGTAACTAAAACTAAAGTAGTGAATGATGCAGTACATGCAAAGAAGATCTGTAGCAAAAGATTAGTCAAACCAAAATAGGAACATCTTAGACAGATACTTCTAAAAGTAACTTGAAGAATATTCTCTAAGCAGTTGTACATCACAACTTAGATGATGAGCATTATACTTATATGTAATAAGTCAAGGTTCCAGGCCTTCTTGCAACACCAAGCTGATAGTACATTGATATATAGTCAGCAGTACACCTATAAAAAAGCTTGCAAAAAACATATGTGATTAAGCAGCAGACTAAACCAACTATAGAAATATATTTGAAAAGGGTACATAGTAAACTGCAGATTGATAATCTAGATCTCAATAAATCCAGCTATGCTACCAGAATACTAAGAAGTAAATTAGGTTGTGTAAACCAAACTAATAGCAAGAAGAGCAAGAAATCACTGAAGTCAACCAATTTGGGAGAAAGATGAGTTATTGCAGATAGTAGACAAGAGGGCTGTTGAATAAGAAAAGTAGAAGAAATTAGAGATATAACAAGATGATCTACAACCTTTCTGGTAATTTAGTAACAATAATTAAAATACATAGTAAAGGCTACAAAATTAGGGCATATAAGAAATTATAGGTATAATGTCATATTGAATATTTAGAAGCAAAATAGATTCTAGTAGTCCAATGTAATGTAACTATATATAATAGTAATGCAAAAAACTAAATAAAGTATAAGTTACGATTTGGTATTATAAAAAAAAAAAGATTAATTATATTAATTATTTATTTTAAAATAAATAAATAAATTAAATAAAAATAAATTAAAAAAAAATAAAATAATACAAAAAAAAAATTAAAAAAAATAATAAAAATGTATATTTGTATACTAATAATCAAAAAAAAATTTTATAACTATCAACCAGTACAAATTTGACCTATTCATTATTTGAACAATATGAATTAGTTCAACAATTAGCAATTTTAAATATAAAAAGTAATTAGAAGGTTATATAAAGTAGAATGGAAGAAAAATGCAAAGTTAAATATAAATAAAAATTTGAACTTGGTGAATTTGTTAAAATTTGCATACCTGATTTTGACAAAAATAAAATAGATCAAAAATCCTTATCATGTAAAGTGCTTTATAAAAAGCTTAATGTCAATTTATATTAAGTTGCTTGTCAGTATGAAATACTTAAAATTAGTATCTAGCAAGTAAAATTAAACCACTTGAAACTCTTAAATATCCTTCTCATAATGTTGTTTCATTAAACAAAACTATTTTATTAAGGCAAGCAAGTTTCAAACAAAATAATGAACAATTAAATCAATTTTCAAATTAAAATAATAATGCTGATATTTTGGTTAAGTAAGTAAATAATTTATTATATAATTATAAATTATATAATAATAAGCTAATAAATAATAATTATTTAGTAATAATTAATTAAAGAAAGCATTTCAAAGCCATCACTCAAATTGTTGCCATTGCCAAAAAACAAACTGTTCTTCTAATGTTTGTTTCTGTTGAATAAATAACTTATTATATACACAATAATGTGAATGTGTTCTATATAATAAATATAAAAATTGATAAAAATTTTCTTAAACTTAAATTATATGAAAGTTTTATTGTGCATTTTTATTAATTATACAAATTCATTTGTATTGCAAATTTTTTATTAATTATATGAATTTCTTACTATTTATTTGTAACTTTTTATTAATTATGCAATTTATTATTTAAAGTGAGTTTTTCCTAATATAGTTAAAGTTAATTATATAATGATTTTATTTTTTATATTTCTATATATAAATTTTCATTTTTTTTTATGCAAAAGAGCTTTAATAATATAAATAATATCATTGCTCAGGTTATATTATTTATTGTTATAGTAAATAATTTTTAGTTTCTTAAAATTTTTACTGATTGTAAAATAACCTAAATTATTTCTAAATTCAAAAATGACCTAAATCAATTTAATATTGATCTAAATTATAAAATGACTTAGAACAAATGTATTTACTGAGCAAATAAACATTTACAAATAAATTTCATGCTTAGAAATATGTTTACTTTTTATTTAAGTATAGACTTTGACAATTAATTGAAATTGTGATTATTCTGAATTTTTAAAATTAACAGAATTTTTAGTAATGATATTTTAATGATTTAATATCTGATTTTAGATAAAATAAGTGATGTATTTGCATTGAAATATATAATAAATAAATCACATTTTTTTACATAAGAAAATTTATTATAATGCTTTGCAATAAAGTGTAATACTATGATTTTTGTGATGATGGTAGTTGGAAATTTTGGAGATTTAGATTTTATATTAATTATATATTTCAATAAACAATTGTATATATTGTTTAAAATCTTTAAAATTGTTGAAGAATCAAAAAAACTACTAAAATTGCAATTTTGCATGACATTATAATCTGCAAATATTACACTTTATTGCAAAGTATTATAACATATGCATCTATTTTAGTTCACTAAATTGAAATTTTAAACTCCTACTTATTTTCAAATTATAATACCCTTTATCAATATATAATAAAAATAAAATAATTCATAATGCAATGCATTGCAAATTATTGCAAATTATTGTGGTTTGCAAAATTATATGAAATTTGCTAATCAAAAAAAAAAGAATTAGTAATTTCTGATTTTTAATTTTTAATTTCTTTAATATTATAAAATTATATGTAATTATACTTTTGATATTATAAAATTATACTTAATAGTTAATTATACTTCTAATGATAAATGTAAGTATATTAACTAAAACTATTTTTTAAACTATAATTTTTTTTTTACTTTGACAGTCTTGCTGATACTCTTTATTAAGATTTATGTTTATATACTAACAAACATTTTTAGACTTAATATGCTAAGTCAACATCCTGCAGTTACTTCTATGAGCACTTATAAGCAATCTGTCACATCAGTTGCTTAATTTTCTAAAGAAAAAAGAGAATCTGAGAGGCTTATCCAACCACTGTCTTACAATAGAGTATTACCAATCTGATAATACTTTCTCATAGAGAAGTAAAAAAAGAAAAAAAACACTAAACTAAACTAAACTAAAAAGAAATACAAAAAGAAAAAAAAAAAAAGTGTCAAAGAGCATACCTTATTTGTAACCATTTAGGACACTAGCACTTTAAACCTGTATTAAAGGTTTAACTATACTTTAACTTGTGCTAAAGGAATAAAAATTATATATATATGATTTTAGGAATTACTATATATCTCTAATTTACTATAATTCTTCAACTTAAATCCTTCTTCATTACACTATATATTAGGTCATACATGTGATTGTTGTGTTTCTATTATATCATATTACAACATATAACTGTCTGAAAAAAGAAGTGGTAAACAATACTAATCTTTTATAGAAGCAAAGCCAATTTCCTCACTTTTGAGTAAGAAAAACAAAATAAATAGAGAAGTTAACAAATGTAATATGCTATCGTATTATAAAAAATATCAACTCTAAAATTTCTTATTCATAAAGTCAATGAAAGTTTCTTGTATAATGTTGGATGAATTAGTATTCAAAAGAGGCATTGGATTTGGGTGAGTACTAAGGATAAGTATTTCTTTATTAGATATACTGCGAGACTTGTTTTTCTTATATTACAAACATATTACTTATATACTTTTCTCTATATGCTAATTATACTAATTAAACTATATATGCTAATTACACTGATTACACTAAATATACTATATTCACTATATCTATTAATTCACTAATTGCACTACATCTACTAATTATGCTAATTATGCTAATTATGCTAATTACTAATTACATTAATTATGCTAATTACACTAATTATGCTAATTATGCTAATTATGCTAATTATGCTAATTATGCTAATTACACTAATTATGCTAATTACGCTAATTCACTAATTATGCTAATTGCACTAATTATGCTAATTAACTAATTATGCTAATTGTGCTAATTATGCTAATTATGCTAATTATACTAATTATACTATATTTACTAATTATGCTCTATATATATGCTTTATTTAATAATTACTATATATTGTTATTTTATTATGTAATCTAATTTAAATGAAATATTGACAATTCTTTTTTAGATCATGACAATATAAAAAGCCAAACCAAAGAGAGTGTTTTCAGTTTTTATTTGTTTTTAAGCTTTTGATAACCTTTAACCAAAGTTTTTCTTTATTGTTTCCAGAATGTTCTTCTGGTTTGAATACTAAACATGTTGGGGAGTTCATCAACAAACAAGGCTTAACTTCAACACAAACCATCAGAAGAGTCACTCACATCTTGGTTTTTTTATATACTTCTAGTTCATTAGCAACAATCTGCTTTATATATCTAAACAGAATCAAAAATATCATTATTTTAAAAGCATAACTCTTCAAACTGTTTTGGTGCTAGTTTGGTTTAAGTGATTATCAGGAAGAATAATGTTCATAACTATAATTTTTTTAATATTATACTATATAAAAATTTATATATATATATTTTTTTTTTTTTTAAATATTAAGGTGAGTACTTGTGACCCAGGATTTTATTGATAGTATATTTGACTAATGATTGCATTACAACCACAGGGGGCAACCATGGGAAGAGTGTACAACTAGTCACTCATACAACTTTAATCATTGTCTAATTTAAGTAGTTCACCTGAAGGTTCTACACTAGCTGTCATACCTGAAACTCACTTGTAGATTCTCTATTTAACTACTTTGTTTCCATATCCATCCATCTACCTCTGCCTACCAACGACCCCAGCTAATGTCAGTGAAAATATGTTATAGTTACTAAGTCTTTAAAGCAGTTTCTTTGAACCTTTGACCTTGTACTAAACCTTCCAAAATCTTCTGTATCCTATTCTTACAGTTGATCTGGTATCGCTATGATCGAGACCAATATTGGCAGTCAGGGCATACTATTAAACCATTTTTGTCCTTGTAGAGTTCACTTCAACCCTGATATTAACTTCACAACATATCCTTACTACTTTGGTATTCAATTCAAGTTCTACTAAGCTGTTATTTCAGATAGTCCGGAAAGGTAGGGTGAGATCATATCTCTGGTTTACATATTTGCCGATATGTATCTTTTTTCTCCGAAACCCAGAAATTCTGATGGTCTGGTTGGTTCATCTGGTCCCTCCCCAAGGACGAGCACATTTGCCCAGTTTCACAAGTTCTAGCTCTATTTCACAAGTCTAGTCTTTACAATAACACTGTTAAAAGTTTGGGTTACCTCTTTATTTAGGTCTTCCAAGTAGGCTTTCATCTCCTTCTATTGGTTCTTATGATTTACATAGTCACAAGAACTTATTATAAGTTTGCATTGCCTGGTATTGGTTTGCATTCTTTTGTATAACTACAGACCTTATCTCAAAGGACAATGTCATGTGATTGTTATACAAATGTCATGTGACCTGCCAGTTATGCTAGTATGACACAGGTTACAGGTATCTTATCCCAACCAATTGCGAGAGATAGTTAACCATAATACAGGGAGGATTTTTAAATTTTCTGTCGACACTGGGATTTGAACTCTGAATCTGTCATTTGGGGGTTAACAACCTGATCACTTCACTAGGTCGCCACACCCCAAGGTGAGGTTTTGCTTTTATCTTTATTAATAATTTGTTATAGACAATTACATAAGTTGATACAGGTCAGAGTTAATTTACAAATTTTTTATAAGAATGAGACTCAGACTATAGATGAAATTATTATTTAAGTTATTTGTAATCTAAATTTATTAGAATAATTAAAACTTATCTAGATTTGATAATGTAATATGTAATTGGTAAGAATATTATAGTTTATTTATTTAGATAATTATTTAATTAGTTTTTTATTAGTTTTTTTTTATGATGAACAAATATAAGAATTATAAAAATCTTCTGTATGTTGTTAGTCTAGAAGATTACAAATGTAACTGTAGGTATATATTATTCTGATTTGTATTAATAATCTAGATATGTTTGTATAGTTTGTTTGTTATTTATAAGATAGTTAATTAAAAAATATAAGGTATAACAACCTAGTAAAGTGGTCAGGTTGTTAACCCTTTAAGTGGTAGGTTGGGTGTTCAAATCCCATCGATGACAAAAATTTGAATAATCATTTATGTAATATTCATATTATGACAATTGTTACTAATGATTAGGTTAGAATATCTGTAATGATAGTTACACCAGCATGACTGGCAAGTTATAGAATATCTGTATAAGTATAGTATTATATAGAGAAATGCAAACCAACAAATTAGATAGTGCAAACACTAGATAAGTTCTTGTGGTCATGTAAATCTGTTGAAATTGAGTAACAAGAAGTCTATTTAGGAAGACCTAAGTAAAGAGATAGTTGGATCTTTGATAGTTCTACTGTAAAGGCTAGCCTGAGGAAATGGATATCAAGATTATAGTACTTGGTCATAGTAGCCAGACAGGCAAGAACCTTCAGATTGGAAGTCTCAGGAATATCATCAACTAGGCTACTAAAATGAACTGAAAGAAAAGAATATCAGGCCGATCTGATATACCAATAGACTGGTCATAGTCCTACATCGCTTATTTGAATTGGAAGTTTGATAAAAAGACAGATGAAAAGGCAGAAGTATACTAAAGTACTGGGTTATACTATAAAGTAGATACTAGGGTTTAAGTGAATTTTATAAAGACATAGTGGTTTAATGATTAGTTTTGATCACAAGTGTTGGTTCTGTTATAGCGATATCTAGGTCAACTGTAAAAATGAGTACAGAAGGCTCTGAGGGGTTTATCTTGAGAATAAATTAGTCCTAAAGTTAAAATGATAATCTGGGCATCTGAGTATGATCCAATGAGTTAACACAAGTTACAGATTCAGAGAGTTTAAAATAGAATATCCAAACAGTAGTGTTAGATATAACAATTGATGAGGAACCTTCAGGCAGACTTCTTAAATAGGTAATATAGAAAAGTTACATATGTAACCAATTGTACTCTCTCCTGTAGTGGTTCATTGAACCACAATTCCAATAAGTGATTAATAAAAGTCAAAAGATCAAAGAGATCATTTTTTTTTTAAAAAAAAAAAAAAATTAAAAAATATTGTTTTGTTACTTTTATTTGAATAGTTTGATACAGTAGAGTTTTCAAATTTAATTATAAAATTTTAAGATAGTTGAATTAAAAATTTTATTATAATTTCAGTTGTTAGCTGATTATTAATTATATATTTTTATATAATATTAATTAGTAAAAACTTATATTGTTATATATATATTTGTGTGATTTCTAATAAGATAGTTTGAAGAAAGTCATAAGTGATTGGTAAATTTATTGTATAGTTCTTGTAGTTATATAGTTGTTATGTCTAATTATAAATAATTAAAAAATTGTTGTATTGTATTAATAATAACAGAGTTAAGTATAAAATAAGTTTGAATAAGTTAGTCAATACAACTAACTATTGTATATATTGTATAAAATACAATTAAGATTTTTTTTTTAATATTAAGGTGAGTACATATGACCCAGGATTTTACTGATAGTATAAGTTGGCCAGCACCTGTACATGTACAGACACAGAGGCAATTACAGAAAGAGTGTACAACTAGCCACTCGTACAACTTTAGTCATTGTCTAATTTAAATAGTCCGCCCGAAGGTTCTATACTAGTTGCTATACCTAGAACCTACCTGTAGATCCTTACAATTAAGATTTGAATATATTGTTGGATAAAAAAATATAAGATAGTATAGATAGTATTATTAGCATAAGTTTGATTTTAAATTTTTTTTTTTTTTTTTTGAACTTTGATAACAATGCCAGTTGGTTTATTAGCTTTAATTTGATATAGTACAAATTTACAGTTATATTTTTTAGGATTAATTATACTAGTACTATATACTATCTAATTTTATACTATTGACTTCACCCGGTTACCCATATGGCATCTAAATGCATGTCTGCTGCATGCCTGCATGCAGTTATCTTAACAACCACTTGCAGTCAAGACATATTATTAAACAGCTACACAGATAAGGATACCTACTGAACTTAATATGATATCCCAAATACTAGAGGTACTGTCTTCTATAAATCATACCTATATGTCCTATTCATATGTTTTACTTGGTCTTGTTTCTTCTGCCTCTTAATCTAACTATATTTAGTATTATATTGTTTCTCATATTTCTCATCTTTTTGTTACTATACTACTTCCAAATTGGTCCTACTTGGGTATGTTTGATCCTTATGATCTTTCCATCTTTGGTATGTCTGTTATTGATTTCCCTAAGGTGTTCTAATAATGGTTCAGAATCTGCAAAAAACCTGTATTTCAAGCCAGATTTGCTACTATCATTGGTCTTTTGACCAATCTGTATCTTAAGCCAGATTTGCTGCCACTGTTCTTGCAGATGTCCTAGGTCTTAACATCATACAGTAACTTGATGCTATATTTAATCTTCAACATAGTGCTTCTTTTTATGATAAGGACTAAGACTTGTTGTGCTTACAAACAGAACAATTCTGATTATACCTAGAGAGTTCTTCTGACTTCAGTGATACTATATTACCATATATAGCAAGCTCCCAGCTTATTCAATAATATCTGCAGAACAATTCTGGTTATGTCCCAGAAAGTTATACCAACCTCAATGATGCCATACTACCTTGCAGATCTTATCTCATATTGGTTAGTTGATCCTAGTCTTGTTCATTATAGACTTCTATATAAGTATAACCAGGAACCTGATTTGGTACTTTTATATTGTATAAGAAAGTTATACACCAACCTCCAAGATTTTTCTCTTCTATAATTAGATTATTTGGCTATGTTAGAGGTGCTTCCAATTTTTGGTTAGACCAATTTTTTATTATAGTCCATCCTCATATTCACTACTTCTCTTACCATTCCAGTCTTGGTTATTTTCAGAATACTCTCCCAATCAAATCCTTTTCTTGAATTCTAATTAAGACCTATTTGCATAATCTATTGATTATCTTTTCAAGCAAGTACCCTACAAGTTGGATGCAGGGATGTTGGTACTGCCTATATTAGGAGGTATAAGGATGTTGGTGCTGCTCTAGTCTAAAAAACTTACATGTACAATTTTTTCATAACTGTAACCTTCTGTAACAATTACTTGTTACGCATAGTGCCTGTACTCTACGATTGGGTCTCCTTCTGGGAATTTCTATTTCTATTATTGTATTGCACTTAAACTTAACCACAGAGCTTCACATTCAATTACAAACTTCTTATTAGGTTACAGAAACTAAAATCTTCAATTTTGCCTTCAGTCAGACTTAAACTATTGATCTTGACTATGAAGGGTATAGGAGCTTAACTGCTAAGCTATAGGACCCACATCCTTAAATATTTTTTTTTAATATAAAGTAAAACTAATATAAGATATAGATCTTTTGTAAGAAAAAACCAAGTAGCATTCTAGTTAATTTTTGAAGATAGAGAAAGAGTATTTTTTACTAAAAAAAAAAAACTCTCATCTGCAGATCTCAAAATATAAAAAATCAACAGAGACAAAAAACAAAAAATAAAAATAGTAAATATAATAGAAGAAAATCTAAATAAAAAAGCCTACTCTGGGCAAAAAAACTACTTATACAAGATACAAAGCAAAGATACAACTACTTTAACTTTACAAAATAAAAGTAAAAAAAGAAAATTCAATATATTTAATTATAAAGGTAAACTAAGACTATCAAGGCCAATAGTATTGCAAGTTTATAGAACAGAAACTCCAGGCACAATGAGCAGCAACCACAAATATCCTACTAGATAGCAACAACATCGTAACAAGCTAGATGCTACTTACAAAGATGTGTATAACAAAAAAAGACATACTGTTCCTTCCCAAATTCCAGCTAGTAACAAAAGTAGGCAATATAGCATACCCTCTACAAATCAAGCAATGACATCATCCTAAGCAAACCAGCACAACAACAATACAACTCAAACTGGCAACAGCAACATCACAATAAACATCACAGGAAAAAAAAACAATACAGTAATCATTTTGTACAACTTACAAGCTCACATAGCCATAAAAGAAAATCAAACAACTATGCTACAGAATCAAACTCCAGATATAGAAATAAGTAACCAACACAACATAGAACCTACACCAATAGAAATATAAAACCTTTACAAAGCAATAGCAAATAGTAACCAAGCCACAGAACTAGAACAAAGCAACCAAATAGATACAGAAATAGAACAAACAAACAACCTCATGATGCTAAATACAAACAACAAACCTACATATAGTCAAATAGTTCAAAAAGATGCAAGCATAAGTGATATGACAGAAATGGAAACTAACTATACAGAAACATGGACCCAACAAGTAAATGACAATCTGGAGGCCAAAATCAATACACCTTTTAATAGCAAAGAATGATCATATGATAATGTAATCGAAATATATAAATTTAAAAAAAAGATGCAAGCATTTATTAAACACAAACTACAAACAAAGCCAACTAAAAGACCAATCCCTCCTGCATCTGAAGCAAAATTTAGACATACTGATCTAACCTTCTTCACAACCTTTACCTATGCCAAAAGATTCATGTCACTACACCAAACAGAATACAACCAAATGTTTACAAAGGCACTAAAAAATTACAAAACCACTAATGCAATTACTATTACTAACAAAGATACCTGAAATCTAATTCATATAAAACTGAGACAAAAGTTAATTATAGACTACACAACAAATCTGAACTTTAAGACTTGACCTCCCAAACATATAGCAAAGGTCCTAAAATATTACAAGGGTTTTACAAAAGATGAAAATGCAATAGATACAGAAACAATTCAAGAAGCATTAAATAATGCCTTAACATCATATTTAGCAAAACTACCAAAATTATCAGAACTTATTTCAGAAGAAATACAAAATATCCTCCTTTTTACTTTACCAATTAAACATAAATCACAGACAAGAGCAATTGTTACAGCTTTATATAAAATCTATTCTTTTGAACAACTTTCAGAAACCTACTTTGCCAAACTTCTATTCCTACTAACAAATCCAGAAGACTTAGATGAAGCAATAAAAAACCTATTCCCAATTATACAAAGAAGGGAACTTACAAGACTTGCCTACTATAAAAGATGACTTCAAGACCATTATGATTGTAAAGAAATATCCAGTCACTACTTTAGATTACTACTACTCATCCCCTCTTATCATAGGCATATCAAAATATAGAAGACCTACAACTTAGACAACACTTTCCAATCGATAGAGCAAACCTTCTAGTAGATATGAAAGATATAACAGCATGGTTAAGAAAGCATTATACCTTTCAAGTCATACCAAATGATTACTTTAAAGCAAAACCAAACCTTCCAAAAGACTCCTCTAAAATCAAAACTATAAATACTTAATCTTTTCTAATTACTAATAATATATTAGCAAAAAACTTCATAAATGAAATCAAAAGTATATACAAGCTTACTATACCTTTTCCAGAAACAATTATGACAGTAAATCCAACTGATAAACCCAGACTATCTGTAAACCTCTCTGAAATTACAGACTACAACCTAACCCTACCAATCGATACATCTAAAAGACTTATAGAAATAGCATGAATGCTAAGACATACTTCCAAAAAATACCAGATAGCTAGATCCAAATAACTAACAGTGCACATTTACGAGACAGTGAATCTGGTATATTATCAGATCAAAAACCTGAAATTCTAGACTTAATCAAAAAAATACAAGAAGAACTGAATACAAAAGATATAGAAATGTCAAATATAGAATTACCTATTACTCAATAAAACAAAGTAACAGAAACATTAAAAATATTAAGAGAACACTATACAATAAAAGAAATTTCTGAATTCCTTCTTATATTTTCACCTCTTCCAGAACCCAACTGAAGAATATTTTGCCTATACACAAAATAAATAATAACAACAAAAAAAGTAATAACTTAATTTCAATAATCCAAAAACATAATACATCATCTTTACAAGTAAACAATAATAATATTATTAATACGTATAATAATAATATAATAATAATATATAATTCATTCTTTCTAATGATCACTTAAACTAAATTAGCACCAAAACAGTTTGAAGAGTTATGTTTTTATATAAATGATATCTTTAATTCTGTTTTAATATATAAAGCAAATTGTTATTAATAAACTAAAAGTATATAAAAAAATTAAGATGCAGATGACTCTTCTAATAGTTTGTGTTAAGGTTAAATCTTTCTACAGATAGACTCTTTAACATATTTAGTATTCAAACCAGAAAGAAATTCTGAAAACAATAGAGAAAACTTTAGTTAAAAGTTATTAGAAACTTGAAAACAAAACAAATAATAAAATATTCTCTTTAGTTTGATTCTTTACATATTATATTTATTGATCTTTTTTATCTATTTTGTTTTTTCTATCTAAAAATGGAGAATTTAATTTTCTTTTACAAAAGATTGACATTGTATACCACTTCTTTTTTCAAACAGTTATATGTTGTAACATGATGTAATAAGAATACAACAATCATGTATACAGTCTAATATATGATGTAATAAAAAAATAAAGAAGAATTTAAGTTAGAGGATTATAGTAAATTAGAGATATATAGTAATTTCTAGAATCATATATATAGAATTTTTATTTCTTTAACATAGATTAAAGTATAATTAAATCATTAATATAGGTTTAAAATATTAGTGACCTTACTGGAATAGTTATGAATAAGGTGTGCCTTTCAACAGTTTTATTTTTTCTTTTTATTTTCTATAATCTTTTTTAATTTAGTTTAGTATTTTTTTTTCTTTTATTTTTCTATAAGAAAATGTTATCAGTTTGGTAATACTCTATTATAAGATAATAGTTAGGAATAATCTTCCAAGTTGTAACTCATTATTGCCTAATATGGTAAGTTGCTTCTGAGTATTCAAAAAAGTAACTGAGAGAGTTGAGACTAAGAAATTAAGCATATAATATTGCAACAATGTTAATATTTTTTTAATAAAAGTATACCAACATGACTACTTAAATAAAAAAAATATATATATATAAAAATAATATAATAATAATATAATTATATTTAGCAAAATTTGAAGTTTCTGCATAGTACATTTTTTTTATACAAAATTATTAAAAATTTGTCAGTACTAAAATTGTTAATATTTGGTTATTTTATTAAGATAACTAACTTTGCCATCTTAAGCAAACTTATTCAACTACTAATTTTACATATATTCTGAAAGTTTTAAAAAGATAGCTCTTAAACTTGTAGTTTAATACTACAATAACGACCTTTGGACTTCTAAACTCTTTCTTTAATTATTTCTCCATAACTAGCTTTATAACTCACTCTATAGTTCTAAAAAAAGTTGTAAACCTCATTTCTTTGATCAAAACAAGGTCTAAACGAACTCAATAGACCTAATATTAATGAAGATACTTTAAAAAATAACTTTAACTCTCTTATAAAACTCTTTAAAAATTCTTTTTCATTTACTCCCAACTTTTTTTCTCTTACATGATTTTTGTGTAATATTAAATCATTACTATAATCGTTTTCATAATAAACTAATCAATATTACTTAAAATAGCATATAATTTTTTATTGGTTTTTCTTCTTTTACTAATTTGACTTTGTATACTATTACAAAGCTTTTTTGGGATGTGTAACTAAATTGTTACATTAAGCCACACTTGTTACACCAGCCATACATTGTGTTACATAGGTTATACAAAATTGTTCTCAAGGTTACATAAAGCCGTAGCAGCCGCAGCAGCCACAGTAGCCGCAATATTACATCATACCTCTATCAAGCCAACCCTCGCTATTATAAATCTTATATATTAAAAACTTCAATAGTTAATAACAAAAAATTTTACTAAGTAATATTAACTTTCATTCTTAAGTATATCTGTAGTATTTTACTTTCTCTATCAAATAGAATGTCTACTTTGACTTCCCAAGATTCAGATCATTTTGATCTTGACTATTTCCATAACAAGTATAATGATCATTATAGTATAATGATTAGAAAAGTGCAACCTATACAATTTAAAGTGATGTCATTTGTATTTAATCTATCTGAATGTAATATCGCTAAATCTTTTCACTACTTTAAAACTCCTACTTAACCTACCATTGTCCATTGTTATTGTCAAAAATTCCATATTCTCTTTATCTCTAGTAATCTTAACATCCTACCCAGACAAGTAACACCTCTTCCTTCTTCTCAAAAATCCATATATATAGATATTAATATTACACTTAAACAAGTCAAACAACTTAAAAAAATTATTCCTCAATCACTAATTATAAAAACAACTACTATTTCTTTATTACCATTCTCTTTAAACTATTCTACAACTTAACAAGAAACTTCATCTAGTTCAAAACAAACTCCCCAAATCCAAGCACATTCTCATCATGCACATACTTGTATTATTTGTCAAAATAAAAACATCTTATGTATTTTCTTAGAAAATAATACATATTCATTTCTCGACAAATCTATTCTTATTATTAAAGGATTTCCAGCATATTCTAAATGTATTCATAAACTTAAACTCAAACCTATTATTCAAATCAAACTACTTACTCTTATATAAATTCAAACTGTTCTTGTAATTAAATTTATTACACTATCTAAAGAAGAGAAAATTCCAACTTTCAAAAAATTTCTAGAATTATTAAAACAAAATAAAATCAATTAAATCAATAAAAAACAACAAAACCCATATCAAAAACAACCTATTATCATAAATCCTCTTATTTCCAAACTTATACCTCTTACTTCTACTATAGACAAAATAAATAATAACGAATAATAACAATCCTACAGCCAAGTAGTAAGACCTAAACTTAACCTATCATTTGATTGGTTAGCAAACTTTCCAGTCACTGATGAAATGCAAAACTATACAAAATTAGAAACCGAGATATTATGTCAACTCTTTAATTTCCTTAAAGAACATCTATATAACTTTTATCCTGATAAAGTCCTTAAAAAAGCCACAAAAACTAAATATATACTTAAAGCTAGTTTCTATTTGTTGATTAGACAAATGGCTGGTACTAGACCAAAATTCCTTATTAACTTAATCCAAAAACACAATTCTGAAACAAATAAAGCTGCAACAATTCCTTTCAATATTTTAGAAGAAAGCCTTAAAAAACTTATTCATATTTTCACAATAGTTTTCTTTACTAAACTCAATTACCCTGAAATATTTACCTCTCCTGCAACAATCCTACCAATTAAAACTGAGAACTGTTTACAATTTTGTCTCAATCTTGCTCGCTTATATTTATACCTTTCCAATAATTATCAAACAATCAACTACACAAAATTTGCTGAAGATATTAAACTTAGACCTAAAAGGTTTAAAATAACATCTGAGGTTATTAATTTTGACAAAGAACAACAATATCTTTCTATTAAAATAGATAACCACTTCAATATCAAACTGAATTTCAATCTTCCAAAATCTCTTTTCCTTGACAAATATAACATACCATCACTTAAAAACTCACTTAGTTATTTTAATGAATGGTTTGAAAAAGCCTTCTTATTATATAGCTGACAATTTTCTAATACAATTAACAAAACCAAAGTATCTAACTACCTTAAATATGAATTCAGATAACATTTTATCTTACATCTTAAAAATCTTTTGCCAACTAATATCGAATTCATAAAACCAACTAATCTTCAAGAATGATGTTACGAAACTTTCAGACATGCCAACTATTATGTACTTACTTGTATAGACTCTAAATGTCCCTACCTTGAACTAACTGATACAAAAGGAAAAACAAAAGAAGCTGATACTAATTCAAAGAAAACTTTTATACTACAACCTACACATAACTCATCTACACTTATTAAAGATATATTTGAAACATCCTACAAAACCTATCCCAAAAAAGATACTGAAACATGAAATGAACCTTTTCTTGATGCATTCATATTTTATATTAAAGGCAAACATGAAGCCATATTCACAAAACCAATCTCTAGTTTAACCCTCGATAAATTTGTAATAAAGGCAGAAGAGTATACTTGCTCTTCTAATGCTGTTAAGACTAATCCTAAATGACAAGGCTTCTACTTCTATCAATACTTATCCATACATCATAATACTGCTGCTCAAAACCACAATATTGACAAAATGGATAAACAACAAGCTATTGAGTTCCTTACAACAAAACTAATTGATACTGACTTTCTAGCCTAAGTTATCTCATACTTTGATTACATATGAGGCAATTCTCCAAACTATTCTGAAATAACTAAAATCTATAAAAAAAAAGCCTTACTAGAGGCAAAAACAATATTATATAACAAATTCAATATCAAATTTGAAATACCCATTTCAATTAAGGAGTCTCTTTTCTTGAAAAATGAAGAAGAGGTTCCTTTTCAATAAATTCTTTTGTAGTACTCATAAAAGCAGCCACCACTTCTGGAATCATGATGTCTCCTATTAAGAATGGCTATTTTCAGAAGAGAATGATGTAAGTGAACAGGTGATTAAGTTCATTTACGTGAAGAACCAAGTTAATGATGGCCAGACTCAATGTACAGAGCAGGCTATAGCACTCTTCGCAGCTGTGAGAGCTGAGCATATGGTGAGTGAATCTACAGAAGAATCTTCTACTTCCTTGAATTCTATTTCATCATCAAATATCAAGAAAGCATCACAAGAACTAATTTATGACCCAGACTCATGCTACAATCAATGGCTAATACGTGTAAAGCTACCCTTACTTTCACATCCACAAACACTCAACTCCTTTTTAAAACACATTTATCAATACAACTTTACACAATACAATAATTTTAACTATACATTCAGACTAGTAATGAAACTTGACTATAGTAAATGTTATATATACTTACCAAATGTGTCTCAACCCTTACCTAATTACTTCTTCCCATGACTATCAGGTTATACCTACTATTCATCTATATCTATTCTTTTTAAATTCTCTCTAAAAAACAATAATACATTAAATACTAATCTAATTATAAAGGATGATGAACTATACAATACCTATT
>CAJVQA010003840.1:0-18617 GCA_910591915.1 Cetraspora pellucida | reverse complement strand
TTGTACTAGCTATAACCAATATACTAATAAAGACTTGAGGGCATGACCTCACCTTAAAAAAAAAAAAAAAAAAAAAATTTGACTATTATGGCCTAAAAGTGCTATACTAATATCTAAACATTTATATAATGCAGCAATGTAAATACTGATTGATATTGCATGACTTTTAAAATGTGGCAATACTATAAAATTGGGTTGTTAAGAAAGCATAACAAAAGTTGGCTCAAAAAGAATACTTGTGAAGTATTAGGATTGATTTAAGATATACTAAGTATTTAGATAAAGAAGCAGTTAATATTAATAAGGATATACAGTTAAAGAGAAATGGTGGATCTATAATTGTAAACCTACTCAAGATCAATAACAGGCTCTTAATGCTTAACTAGAATCTTAAATTAAAAATTAATAAAGTTAAATACTGTCAAAGAGAAAACTAAATCAAAAAACATATAAGTTAAAGTCTTAAACATTAAATAAAAAATTAAATTTAATAATAAATAATATTCAGACCAGGTTGTTAGTATTCTGACTGTAATAAAAAACTATAGATCCAACAATATATAATAAGGTTAAACAATATATATACAATTAATATTTATTCTCAAACTTAAATCAAATATAAAAAAATAGAATAATTAGACTAAATAGAAGCTTAAAACTAAAAGATATGATCTTTTGTAAGCCAAATATACATTACTCAAATTGATTAATAAGGATGGTACAGAAACTAAATATTAATATTATCTTGCTAATAATATATAACCATCTAATAGAAGGTTATTTTGAAACAGAAGTAATGTTTAAAAAAATTAGAAATATATATTATTGGCCTAAAATGTTTAATAATATAAGAGAATATGTTAGATCTTTGATGAATATCAAAAAGAAGAAAAAATAAAACAAAAGGCCTATTAAACTATATACTAGTGTCAGTCTTATTTTACAAATTGAAATTGATATTATCAGCCTCTTATTTATTACTTCAAAATCTAACTGTTATATTATTGTGGTCACAGATTATATGACCAAGTGGCCTAATGCCAGAACAATCTAATTTGTAAATATTTAAAAAGTATCTAATTTTATCTTCAATAAAATTATCTGCCAACACAAATGCTCTAAAAAGTTGTTATCAGATTATGATATACATTGTATTAACCATATAGTGAATTAATTATTAGAAATATTTTGTATTAAGCATCTGTTGTCTACACCTTACCATACACAGACAAATAGGTTAGTAAAATGGTTTAATAAAACATTATATAAGGCTATTGCAAAAACAATATAAACAGTTTATAATTGGAATTTAATCATATTTGTAATCTTGTTTGTATATTGAACAACAAAACATTTAATAACAAAGATCATATTATTTTTCTAATATATGGTTATAAAGCACAGTTATCTATTAAATTTAGTAAAACAAGAAAGTTAGTTAACAAAACAATAGTTTAAAGACAATAGAACTTATTAAAAACTTACTTATTATTTATAACACTGCTATTATATGAATATAGCAAGCACAGATTAAAATAAAGGAATAGTATAATAATAAACAAATCAAAACAAGTTCAAAACTTAAAATCTATAACAAGATATTGGTATATTGTATGTCAATAATATATAACAAAAGTGTAAAGTTTGAACTAAAATAGAAAAAAATATATTATGTATATAAAGTACTTTTCAAAAATGTATTTAAATTAAGAACTATAATTGAAAACATTATAGCATCATCTATAAACATTAAATTGCTAAAAAAGTACTATAATTGACAAAGTACTTAATAAAAAAAATAAACAAATAAATAATTAGTTATTTAAAAAAAATTTAGAAAATATTTTATATAGAGAAAAGAGAAAAATATGAAAGATAAAAAAAAAATATTGAAGGACTTTTTGATTAAATATAATTAATATTAACCATGCTGAGTTTAAATAAAATTATTATTAATATTACAGTTTACATCTTTAATAACATTAAAATTCCTTTACTACCATTTAATAAATTATATATTTTTGTGACTACAGTTACTTTAACTTACTTATTGTTGTTTTAAACTTTGCAATTAAGAAACAAAATTAAGACTTTGATATATAATTACTATATTAGAATGCTTTGCATTCATGCTACTAATGATCAAAAGATATAGATATACAAAGTAATAACACTACATTATTATCTTATGGTTATAAAAATCTATAACATCTTTGACTTTTGTGGTGTTCATCAAATTTACAGAACCTCAAAAGTGACCTTTTAAGACTTTAGACAAATTACAAGTAAAAAAGCCTGGCAGCTTGTCTAGTAAAGTTCATGGGACTTATCTTGAGTTGGGGAGAAATATAAGTAGTAAGATGGTAGCATTAGAAGCTCATTAAAGCAGATAATTGGTATAATGCAATAATGAACTAACAGCTATATTGATTACCTACCTAAAATGTGTTTACTGACAATATATACTATATTTACTATATACTATATATTTTATGCATTAGGCTAATAATAGGTATTAGCACAATAAAAAAAATTAGTAGAATTTAGAATATAAATAAAATAATTAGTATAAATATTATCAACAGTATAATTAGTATATATGTTATAAATAATATAAGTTTAGCATGTCTTATATAAAAAAAAGTATATAATAAAGGCTTTGAGCCCTACAACAAAGACATTCATTGTTTATAATTTATATAAAACTTCTATTTCCTGATAATAAAACCTTGCTTTCATTTTTAATATAATACATATAATTATAATATACAACTTACCAAATCTAACTGTCTCTTATCAACTAAGCCATTCATAGGTTATATAATATATCTAATTAAGAAGTAACTAATTTGCTGTTTTGATCATGTTAATAGGCATTATAATTATTATTTGCATTATAAGCATAATTAACTAAGAGCCAAAAGAGCACTGTATAGTAAAGATTCTATAATAAAATCAGTCAATTATAAATTATGTGTTTTAGATTTAACAATAGTCATATAAAGTTTATAAGATTTGAATAGTAACAGTTATAATATTAAAGAATAGAATAAAATAAATAAAGAAAAAATGTATTATGTACTATTATATATACAACTATGTAGGTTGCTTAATAATAAAAAGGCAGAAAACTATATGTTCTTTATAGTAATTTAATTCAAACAAAACAAATAAAATTTGGATTGTCAAAATTTTGTTTGTAACAAGATTATAGTTTTAAGTTTAAAGTTATCAATATTTTATAGTAAAAACTTTTGTTAGTATTAATTAATCACAACTATATACATATATATAGTTTTTTTTATTTAATTAGTCAATAAATATTACAGAACAGATTAAACTAAATATATTTAAATCTAAGCTCAACCTATTAAATTATAAAACAGACCTAATTAATTATTGATTTAAATATAAGCTCAAGCTTAACATAGCTTGTAATTGCAAGCTTGGCCAACTATTCTAAACTAAAAATATATAACACAAAGCATATTGTTTTTGTATAAAAATATATATTAATAAGCTAGCAAATTAGTGTCAAATAATTATATAATTTAGTTTTATTATATTTTTTTTAAGAGTAGTTCTATAATTGTTTCATAAGCAATTTATAAATAATTTTTAAGATATTTATAAGCAAGTAAAAAACTAATTAATAAACAACTTAATTATTAAAATATTAACATATTTAGAGTTTTTGTTTTGAAAATCAAGTTTGGATCATATGATTTACTATGTTTTATAAGATTATTTTCAAGTAAAATTTTCATTTAGTATTAACTTTTTGATTTGAATCTATTATATTAAAATTATCAACTTAAGGAGTGTAGTGACTTAGTGAAGTAAAAATAAGTTGTTAATCTTCCAAGTAGTAGGTTGTGAGTTCTAAATTCATCAATAATGAAAATTTAGATAATCTCTATATAATATATAGATGGTATTATAATGATAATTTTTTTCAATTAGTTGGAATAAGATATTTGTAACTATAGTTGCACCAGCATAATTGACAGGTTACAGGGTATTCATATAATTTTTATTACACAGAGGGATGCAAACCAGTACTAGGCTATGCAAACCTAAATAAGTTCTTGTAGCTGTATAAATCTGTAAAACTAGAAAACTGAAGCTTACTTGAAAAGAACTGAGTAGAAAGGTAACACAAATTTTTAATAGTACTACTGTAAAGACTAGATCTAGAAAATAGATATCAATGTAAAGGAGCTGAACAGACAAGAACCTCAAAATGAAGGGTACTACCAACCAAGCTACTAAAACTGAACTAGAAAAAAGAATATTAGACTAGTTCAATATACCAAAAACAGATCACAGTTCTATTGGAATATCTGGATTGAAAGTCTGAGATCAAAGAAGATGTATACTATAAGTACTAAGAATATGCTATAAAGTAGGTGCTAGGGTCTAGATAAACTTTACAAAGGCTAGCCTTGTTAATGTTTCATAGAGTGAATAGGTAATTAACAAAAGAATATCCCAAAATCTTACAATTAGATGGCATATTTTGAAATATGTAATGGCTTGACAGATATACAAAAGAAGAAGACTAAATGTTGGGTTAGACAGCACTTAGTTGTACAGAAACCAGGTATTACTTATCTGAATGTAGTATGAGTCTTTAAATAGATACCCTTCTAGTAGGTTACAGGTATGGTAGCTAGTATAGAACTCTTAAGTAGACTACTTAAATAGGTAATCAAGAGCTACATGCATAGCTAGTTGCACATTTACCTTGTATAAGTAATATATAATATATTGACTAAAACATAAATAAAGATAGTAGCTACTGATAACATCAGCTTTGAACAAAGAAAAATTATCAATCTAACAAATTAACTAGAATATATTTAATCAATTTTTATCAAATATTTCAAAAATTTTAAGATTAATTATAATTAAATAAAAAAATTATAAAAGTCAAGTAGATAAAATATTAATTTTAATAATTTTATATTACTATACTTAAAAATTAAAATAAAATTTTTTGGTTAAAGGTAGAATATTTTGTAATTAGGGATGAGATTCTATAACCTAGTAGTTAAGGTGCTATTTTCTCTACAAACAATGTCAATAGTTCAATTCTAGCTGAAGGCAAAAATTCTGTAATTTACAAAAGTATATGAATATATATAAAACTCTGTGGCTAAGTTCATATAAATAGAAGATTAGTGTACAAGGAAGTTCCTAAAAAAAAGTTGCCTAATATAGAGAGTTGACACTTGATGCAAGAGAAGCAGTGAATATATTAAAAATAGAAAGAAGATACACTAATGGATGATATGATAAACATAAAAGAAAGCTACAAAAAAGAAATAGACTTACTGAAATTTGAACACTTTTAACATTAAAACTAATTTAGTAAATACAGGATATACTAAATTGAATCAAAGAGATAATCTTATTACTATGCTTAGTAAGTTTGCATTAAGAGTAAATTTAAAAACTATGGATACTTAGTAACATTCAATAAGATAGTACTTTGATATAAATAGAATTAGATAACCCTAACTTGATATGTTACTATAATAGTAATGTAAATATTGTATATATATGCAAATAAGTGTTGAAAATTAGAAAGTTTAAATAGAAGATCTATAGGTAGATCTCAGGTATAACATTTAGTAGATAACCTATAAGCAGAACCTTAATTAGATAATGACTAAAGTTATACATATGGCTAGTTATACTTTTATTGATAGATTTTGTATATATAAATGTAATCATATGTTACTAATAAAAACATACAGGCAAGATTACTGCTTCAAGAAAAAAAAAAACCTTGTAATCTAAAAAAAAACTATATTTATATATTAAGTTCTAGTAATTATAATGTTATAAGAATTTTTTTTAAAAAAAATATTATTACAATATAATAACTACTAATTATAAACTTATTATAAGCTATAATTTGAAAATTTATTCTACTGTAAACATATTTTAAAAACATTATTTGCTAGTTTTAAATTCAATATCAATTGTTTACAAATTTCTGTAAACTATAAAAATTTTATATTTTGTTGCTGTTATTATCTTTTGCTATATTAATAAATATAATAAATATTTCGCAAAACAGAACAAAGTTTTTTTTCAATTTGTAACTAACTCTATCTTGTTTGGTGCATTGAAAGTACATCAAATGTAACCCAGGTTGCATAAAAAGAGCTTCTTTCTATATGTATTATGAATACAAAATAAAAATTTAATTAGATAATATAATTGGAAAGTTTACTTGTATTTGTAATGCAGGAAAAAGCTCTCCTTATGCGAACTTAGGTTACATCTGATGCACTTTTCGATATACTAAACAAGGTAGAACAGCTGTTAAAAATCAAAAACGACCTCTGCTGTAAAGCAATATTTAATTAAAAAATAACAGCTATTTTTAAATGTATATTTGCTACTATTACTACTGCCTAACATAATATAATAGTCATTATTAAAAGAAAAAAATATATCTGTTCAAATTTTAAAATTTTGTTACTGCCACCTAATATTACAACAAAAATACAAGCACATATAATTAACGTTGCTAGCGAACTTCAATGTGTTTACATATGTTTGACATGTTGACCATTTATTAAAAGATTACTTATATTTCGATTATTACTAAATAAATTTTGGCAATGTACTTTATGTATAGTTCAAGTATTACTACATTAAATATATTTTTTAATTATATTTGACAAAATCAAACACAAAATTGAAATACTATTTTTTTAATTTAAAGGTTGTCGTTATAATCTTGAAATTTTGCAGATAGGTAGTATATACGTATCATCTGTTTAAATAGATTGTTAAAATTTAGAATTTAAACCAAAATAATTTCATAATAATTTGAATTCGGCTAGCAAATATATTTAAATCAGAATAACTACAAATTAGTTTTTTAAGTATTACATTTATTTTCATTATTAAAGCTGAAACTAATAAACATTTGAAACCTTATACAGAACAATGGAAAAGCGCAAAAATGCCCACGTAAACTTGAATCAAATAATTTGGTCCAAACTTTACTTTTTTTTAAATTGTAACATTGTTAAAGTTTTTTATTTAATAAATGAATAATCATTGATTCGTTTAAAAATTTATTTAACGATTTATCAAATTTAAATGTTAATAATTTTATTTTAATGTTTGACTAAAATATTTTAATTTGTAAAGTTTAAAATAGTACAGACACTTGTACAAGTGTTGAGAAGAACCACAAACTTGGAATCAATTTAATAACTAAATACAAAAATAATATTGGTTAAATTTTTCATCTTGGTATGCTAAAGATATATCATTCTTAGTAACGGCTAACATTTAGAGATATATATGATCAATCAATATTGGCGTAATTAGTAATTGTTCGTTATTAAATTATAATAACTTGGAAAATAAGATATATCTTGTACTCACGCATAAAATAATATTAAACCAAAAATATGCATTAAAATTAATTGCCAAAAGCAGCACTTCTTGACGAATATCTTTGAGCCACATGAGTCTGATAAGCAGCTTCAGAGGTAGTTCGTGACGTCCAAGAACGTTGGAATTGATGTGACGAAGTTTGTTGTAGAGAATGAGCTCTTCCACCGGATTGATAAACATGTGCATTACTTTGTTGCCTGGCAATCATGCTTAAATCTTCTATTAACGCATCATAAAATTCAGGGGCTTCACTACGATGAAGCATGATCTCTTGTTTCAAATTATTAATAATTAATTGAGCTCGAGTAAAATTGCCTTGTTCAGCAAAATTGGAAGCCTCTAAAATTGCTTTTGAAGTAAGATGACGGTATTTTTGTTGAATTACTCGAGAGTTGATAGGATTGTCAGATGGATCTATTTCTGATATAGTGTGCAGTATTTTTAGGGATGAGGGAGATTCAAGATGATTTATTCTAGATCCTCTATGAATATCAAAGTAACTGACATCAGCGTCAATGACTTTAAGTTCAATTGTTTCTGAATCATCATTAGTTTCCGTAGGAAGAATTTTGACTATGAATAATAAATCTTTCTTTTCCCCAGCATACAAGTTATGAATACTAATCTGAGCACTAAGCATGTTATCATTGATCGTGTTATCATATTTACTAAGTACTTCAGATATTTTAACGTTTTGGATTGTTTCAGGAACTTGTAGATATAATTTTACATCGCAGCATGAAATGCTTACAAGACCACCAAGACAACCCGCAAAACATTGTTTAATTTGTTCGAATTCGTAAATATAAGTAAAGGTTCCTTCTGTTTTCACAGCAATATTATGGAGTTTTCTTGCATCATGATCAGATCCATAACCAAAACTGTGAATAGAAATCCTGTACAAAGAATTATATAATTAATATAAAATTATATAGATTTTTTTCTTGTTCATGTTGCGCATCAGTTTAGAAATCATTAGAATTCATGAAAAACTAAAATATAATGTAAACTAATGTAGATTTATTCTAAACTGGCGTACTATTATCAAATAAATAAAATACTTACTCAGCTTCACGAGCTCTTTCATATAAATTTTCATAAGACTGTTCTTTATTGTCCATCCCATCAGAGAGTAAAATCATCCCTGTAATGGGATTCTTTGTTGTCCTTTGAGTTAAGACATCCAAACCTAATTTTAAAATAATAAAGTTAAGCAAAATAAAAGTATATTCTAAAAATATTGAAACTTTAGACAATTTAACATACCTAGTTTAAGACCATTTCCAATATTAGTACCTCTATTAGCTCTCAAGTCACGAATGGCTTGATAAAATTTTCTTTTATTATCTTCATTCACCAATAATAATGGAGTGATACGTTTTGCATAAGTATTAAAAGTTACCAAGCATAATCGATCTTTTGGTGAAAGTTCACTGACAATAAAATTCAAACTTTCTTTAAGAAGATTAATTTTATCCCCAGCCATTGAAGAGCTAACATCTAATATGAGAACAATATCTGCATGCGAACCGGTATCTTTCGCATTGTCTGGAATATAATCACTCGTTACAAGTGAAGCCATACATAATAGCTCTTGAGACTCAGCATTAGATACCATTTTATATGTTGAGGTAAGGCTTATGCTAACAGCTTGCTCACTATCGGATAATAATGCGCTTTCATTGATGCTTGGATTTTCATCAATAATAATTCTATCATCATCTCCAGGTTCATTGATGTCGCCACTATAACGGGGTATTTGAGAGGATGGAGACACGGATTGATACGGTGGTGGTGGCGTTCCATTGTATTGGTGTGGTTGCAGAATTGTAGTTAAAAGAGCTGAAACACGGTTACCGATATTTGTAGAATTATCTTGAGACATTTTTTTCAATTTTAAACAACTTTAAGAATATGGATACAAATGTTCAATGCTTTTTAATTATTTTTTTCCGGAAGAAGGGCTCCGATTTAGATTTACATGTCTGTCAATGACAATGGTATCTGTATTACAAGCATACTTCGGAAATTATAATTGTTTCCTCACTTTTTTTCTTTTTTGTTTAACTCCGCAAGCTTATTTTTTACAAAGTAAAATAACGTGCTGCACAATAAACTGGTACGTATCATTATGGTTAATTTTTTATTAGGGAAAATATCATCTGGAAGCCTTTATGGGAGAATATCATCCGGAACCTTTATAGTTAATACCTTCTAAATACATCTAGGCCGATTCATTAACGTTAACATTAACGAGAAAATATATATATATTTAATACATTGATATACTGAAACCTGTAATAGTAACCTGATTCAAAATCAACTGATTTTTTTTTCACTCGCCTTAATAGTGATTATCATAAGATAGCTTTTCTTAAACAATGATAAAAAACTTTATTGATTCTTCCATTTTTGATTACGATCATCAGATTTAAACTTATCATCTGCATCGTGAAAATTATAAAGAGTTGAACGCGCATCATAACTTGACATGTTTTTCATAATGTAGCTTCGCTTTTTATCACTTTATAATTATCGTTATCGTTATTTCATATAATTATTACTTTTGTAGAACCTTAAAACGCTAACCTAAAAATAACCCTGCCATAGAAAACGGCGTATCAAAGGGCGGTTCAGTAAAGTTACTCTTTATACGTACAATTATAACTTTTTTATTTAACTATATTGGTGAATAGGCGTTTGGGAACATGTACATAGCATGGCGTAATGCAAGGATATAAATGACCTCAAATGACCCCAATTTTATTATGAATTTTAGTCTGAAATGACCTAGGTCATTTTGAAAAAAAGGCAAATGACCTCCAATTTTACCATCCTTGGCGTAATGGAGGCTATTTGTGATGCTCTTATAATGTATACAATATACGAAAGTGTTTGGGTTTTCTAGAACCTTTTTAAAACAAAGCTCATTATTGAAAAAGGATTCTATAATTATTAATTAATTGAATATGCTTGCATATGTATTTAGTCATAGCATCGCTCATTATTGGTGCTAAATGTCACATGTGCATGTAAGATTCTTCCAGTATTGACGGATTAATTATTATACACAGGCTTCCCCCTCTCTCTAAATGCAGGGTTCATTCTGGTTCCAACTTATAATAACTATACTCTCCAAAATGCAATCTCTTTCTAAATACGAAATTTGCTTTTTTTTTGATTCTTAAAATTTTGTTAAACATTTGCTGCCATTAAAAATATAACATTGTTACAAGCTAAAAGTCCGAAAATTAGGATAACCGCACCTCACTGTTAAACTCTTAAGGCTTGGATGGCGCATGAGACTTGTCGGCCGAAGGTGGTACGTATTAAAAATATATGCACAACGATATAAATGTATTACAGTATGTGGCTTAGCAACTTATTAATTCTATTGATGTGGCTGTCATGATATTGCTAATGCTATTTTTGCTGCTACAAAAATCCGGTGGCTCTGTCGTAATGTACAATTAAAAATGGTCAGTCTTTTTTAATGATGAATAACTTTTTATAGCTTTTTTATTGGCCTTCAATAATCAAGAAAACCATTACGCAAATGAAGTACGTAATGATTTTTAACTATGTAGTCATGGGTACGAAAGTATGATAAATGTAGTAATGGGTTCTAAAATGGCAAAATTAACTACGTATAAGGAAAATCATTACGTAATTGCATAATAACGGCAATTACTGGCTAAAATGTGACGAATATAACAGACGCCCGATTTGTCACATCTAAAATTTTATCATATGACTTTCGTAAGTTACACAAATCAATGAAATTACAGTTTTTAGTATGTTTTAATGTTTACAACAACCAAGTAATTTCTTCGAAATAAAAAACTAAGCTCAAGTATATTAAAAAGTTTTATGAATAAGAAAAATAATTAAATAGATTGTTTGAAAGAGTCAATACATGGATTATTATGCTGAAATTACAAACTTAACCAAATCAGCCAAAAAAACATTCAACTAATTTAGCCTTGCAAAAAAGATCAAACTGGTCTTGATACTGCTATGCCTACTTTTTTTATCTAAACATACCCTAAAACTAACCAATAATATTACACATTATTATAATAAAAGTTAGTAAAAAGTGTAGAAATTTAGGGTATGTTTAGATGTATCAAAAAAGTGTAGGTGCAGAAGTATCAAAAATGAATGTTTCGCGTCTTGGATAATAACGATAATACATGAGTATGTCATGTGCATATAAGTTATTGCATTCACAGATCACAGATTAGATTATCGGTCTTCGATAAATGATCTAGATTGGACCAATTTAACACCCTAATTCTGGAACAATTAAAAAAATTTCCAATGACCAGCATAATTTGATTTTAAACTAAACTTTATTTACAAAAGAAAAGTTGTATAACTCGCAACAGAAATTGCTATAAATTTTATATAAACTTGTAGCTTTTAAAACACATTTTCAAGATCTAGTAATGGTTTTCAAAGATATTTTAATCAGCTTGACTTTATACAAGACCACTTTTTATAATAAATATACTTTAGATGTGCTTTTTTATCCCTTAAACTGTCAATTTAACTACGTATCTACTACGATTTAGACTACAATTCAATATAATTTGATAGCTTAATCACAGATCAATCATGAAATTTCCAGGCAAATTTGCCTGGAAAACAGTTTAAGGGATAGGATAAATAAAAATCGAAAGGATCACAGACCAGTTATGATCATGTGTTTTATTAACATGATCTCGACCAATAAATGGATCCGAATCGACAAGTTACTGAGTAAAAATCAATAAGTTACTGAATTGGGCCGAAATCAGAAACTTATAAATTCGGTCATTGGAAATTTTTTTCTTTTTTTTTAGTCAATGTGATCATTCTATAAGTTATCGTTATGGACTCAGTTCCCAATTTAGGACCGAAAACCGGTTGGACTGGTCCAAAAGACCGGTCCGGACCACGGTCTTTGCAGGACAGTAACATCCCTAAGATCAACACGGTTAAATGGTTATACGATTAGAAAAATTTTAGGCGGTTCCAGTCCCTACGCAAGTATGTAGAATTGCCAAATTTTTGGCCATGTCACACCCTAATAATCTAAAAATCAATAAATTTTTTCATGTTCTGTTTCGATTTTTACGTTACACGGTCCGATGACAATCACTTTTTTTATATTTTGTATTAAGGTATATTATATATTCATAAATTTTATTATATACTAATATATTCCTTATTTTTAGGAATCTTATAACTAACGGATATTGGATTCGGTGTTTACCTTTCATAGTTAAAAAAAGGTCTAAACTGTATCCATTCAAAAATCTTTTAGCTAGAGTGACTTAAAAGTCATGAGAATTTAATGACCGGCAAGTGGGCAGTTCTTGGTCATTTGACTCATTAGATCAGCAGGATTATAAAATGTTTCAATAGAAGTTATCTGAAATTTATCAGTGATTGTTGCAACAGAAACTCCAAATATTTGTACCACTTCATTGGTTGGTTCGGCCACCAGTGTCTTCCCATTGCGCATCGGGCATTTAAGTTCACCAGACATCTTACCCCACTAATACATTGATTTTTCGATAAATTAAATAATCATCCATTTAAAATTTATACGGCAAATACAAAATAACTTACATGACGCCATTTAAAGGTAACTCTTGGAGGGCCGGAATAAACTTCGAGAACTTCCCATGCAAAACCAGAGGTCAAAGAATTTCGAAATACTTGATGTGACTCTTCAAAACCTAAACGGCTCGCTGAATAAAATTCCGATTCGCCAATAAGTGCATTGTAAGTTCCAATTTTTAACATATCTTCTGCAGTTGACCAAGGACCACCATTTGTAGAGAATCTAATAAAGAAAGATAAGTATAAAACAATTTGCAAGGTATCTAGACAGCAGTTATATCAATAGCAATGGTTAATGTTTTACTTGTAAACTTTATGATCAATTGTTCGCCATTGTTCAGCCTTGGTTTTGTGAGAAGCTTCTTTTTCCCAATTTTTTACGAGATTTGTTACAAGATCCTCGAGTGATCCTGCAGCATGTACCTTAGAGCGTTCTTTTTCATAAAGAGCATTGGCCCTTGAATAATCAGGGGCTTTGCCATGAAGCCAGTCAACATTGTCCTTAAGGACGGCGTTTTTATCAGTCATGTAATCTGGAACAGCCATTTTACTCTGAAGTGACCAGAAACAAACTTACGTTACCTTTGTTTATATAAAAAAAAAATAGCTTAACCATATACTGCATTTTAAGCGGAGAATGGAAGATGGATACAAAGACTTATAATTTTTTTTTTTATTCCTACTGTTCACAATTAGAAATACGTAACCACTTACAGTATCGTAAATAGAAATTACAGGACAATTTACCCAATACGGATTTTCATGGAATGCGTACGTAACGATTTTAATGGAGAATAAATGCTGAATAGAGTAATCATTTTGTTATTAAGGTTCAATCGGCTTTACAATACGGGAAGGTATGCCCCGATAGGTGCAGGTTACCGAACATCGTACGTACTAATACACTTACTGCATATAAATTCGGTCCATTACCGTTAAATGTCAATTTTTGTAGCTCATTTACTAAATTTGGCATCATCATCTTGTAACTCAAAATTGGATAATTAGCAAACAGTTGACTTTCGATTACAATTAGCCAATTGGGGTTTTTTATCCAAATCGTTAGTTGAAAAACTAGTTGATAATTAATTAAACCAATTGAACCCAACAAATAGTTTATTAATTATCTACATGCGTCAATCAAACAAATTAGTTAAACGTAATGCAAAAAACGTATAATAATTTGTTAAGTCAATCAAATTTATTAAAAACCAATCTTCAATTAAGTTGCCAAATCTAGGATAGATCAGTGGAGTAACAAAAATTCAGCAGATCGACCAAGATTTAAAGTCAGAATAGACCCGGAGCTAGGCTGACGTTAAGCAATAATACCAACCAACTAAATACAACAGGAAAATTATCATCTGGACAATTTTACGTGAGTTATCAATTTATTGGTAAAATCTTGGAGAAGTTTATCAATTTCGTCCTATTCTGGCTTCGATCTGCTGAATTTTTGTTGCTCCACTAATCTTTCCCCAAGTCTGCGTGGAGATCTTTAAGTCCGATTGGTCGATTGCCCACATCGTCACGATATTTTAGCAATGATAAGTGTATCTTTTTTAATTAACTAGTTTGTTAATACTGGTCAAAAGTAGATGGTTAAAAAATAGCTATCACATTGTCTCGAAATAATGTATATAGGTGTTATTTAGAATAATGCCCGAATTAAGCTTAATTCAAGCCAAAATTTGAAATTACACCCATTTCGCGACAATACGGTTTTTAGAAATTTTATTGAATACAAAAATTTTATTATTATATCAAGGTTATATTTTAAAAAGAATTACAATCATGCTAAAATTTTCAAGAAAAAAAATTTTTTTTGCTAGTATGCAAAAGGTTACCATATTTCTCCGAAACATGTACCCCGTGTGTTGTATACCCTGCAACAGTTTTTAAGGCAAAGTTTGATTTATACTGGTATTTAAGTATAGGAGTATCATACTTATGTACCCGGGCATATAATAGTAAACATATCAAAAACATAGAAGTAGAGTTCCTATCCATTATCCGTTTATCCATTTATCCATTTATATACCGGAAATTCAGATCTGAATTATTCGGATATTATTGATATCCCGATTTGTTGGATTATCCGAATTTCAAGTTATACAAGGAAAATAAACCATGTTCGTGAAATTAAACATTTAGGGTTAAAGCGTTAAAGGTGATAGAAAATAATAACTTCCTACATGTAAAGTTTCATTCCCGTCATTTTTAATTAGTGCTCCAAGACAGGTTTAAACACATGTTGTCTTGTAGTTTCGCTTTTTTTCTCTTCGCTTTGCGCACGTGTTGGGCTGATCCGGGATAATCACTTTTTACGTTTTCCGATTGGCTAATTTCCCTTTTTGGATTTGTATCACTTGTACAAATAGGTGCGAAGTATTCGTACAATATATCCTCCTACATATCCAATTTTTTAGATTTGCTTTGAATGGTTATATTATTATTGGGTTATGCACCACCAAAAATATGGTAATAACTATTATATTTAGTCTATAATTTATGTATAATTGATTGACGTAACAATAGTTAAATAAATAATTCATCATCATATTATTGCTTTTTTTTTTAGCTCGCCTTTTTGTTCTTCACAACACACTCTACCCGATGATAGCACTGAAGTTTATCCATTTTTATCTCATAATTCATTCTAAGAATTGCTTTCCAAATATTTTAGCAAATAGTCACCTTAAAACATTTATAACACGTGAAGATTTTGATTGTTGAATCAAAATCCAGCAAATACAAACAGTTCATTTTATCAACAATCAAATCACCGGCAGTACGATTCACCAAGTTTTTTTATAAATTACATTAACCTTAACACTAATTCTAAAACCTGACCCTAACAACAATGACTAGAACTACTTTGTCGGTGAAATAAACTGTGATTGTCGGTGAAATGAACGGTATCTAACATAACACTCCCCTGTCAAGTCGTTAGTTGAAAAATTAACTAGTTGACAACTTTCCAACTAATCAATTTAGAAAAAATTGAAACAACTTATCGATTAACTCATCAGCTAGTTCAATTCCGAGATATTCCCTGATTTCTTTAGTTTGATTGATTAATCAACAAAGTTAATCACATGATATGAAAATCAATTAGTTACAACATTGCTAGTAAATCCTTTAAGTTTTGGTGAATGATACTTATAGACTTGCATGCAAATTTTGCATTATTAGAATTATGTATAATGCTAATGAATTGCTCCCGATGGGTCCTGATAAATTTCCAGAATTAGGTAGTGATTTTTTCAACGTTCATAAGCAATCCTCTTCACAAGTAGATAATATTAAATGCAAATGCAAAAACGCTTGTGACAAAATCATTGTAAATGAATGTACCTAGTGATAAAAAACGGGTTAACCAATTTTTTAAGATTTTTTTTAAAAAAAAACTATTTAAAACATCGGCACCGAGACTAAAATTCAGTTAGAGCTTCTGATTAGCTAATTTAGCATCCGCCAGGCTTCAAAAAAGAAAAAAAAAATACTATATATAGGTTGAGTCAACAGAAATCAAGCAAATTTTTTCTAAGTAAATTTTTTTGAAACTTTAAACAAAGGTAACTTAACTAAAACTTTATCAAATTTAATAAAACTTTTTTAAAATAAATGCTACAAGTTTGTAGAATTCATTTTAAAATTTTTTTTATTAAATTTGCTTAAGTTTTTGTTGAATTATTGTTGTCTAAAGTTTCAAAAAAATTTCAATAAAAACAATTTACTTGATTTCTATTGACTCACCCATATTTCCTTTATAAATGTGTCTTATAAAATTTTTATAATTAAAAGAAATGTATAAATGTTTAATCTCTAATTAATTATCCACAGTGCTTTTTTTTTTTTATACCTGTATGCTTTTTCTATTGCTTAAATTCATTACTACTGTTGTCAGCAAAACTATTTTTGGCAAATGGCAAAAGTCGAAACTAAGATCTAATTTACATCCGTTTAAAAAAGTTAATATAGTAATAACTTCTCAAAATTCGATAAAATCAACTTATTACTAAGCTAATTTTTTTAAACGGACGAGAATTAAATCTTATTTTTGACTATGGAGTCCTACAGCTCTAATGAAACCTTCTATATATTTTTTTACTTTATTGTGATTAGTTTTCGTTTTTTTTAAAAAGTACTCTAAACTGTATAAATAATGTAAAATTAAATTGAATTTATTAGCCAATCAAACAAACTTCTGCCTATAACTTGAGAACGGCCTTAGTCAAGTTAATGCGATATTAGTCGGATGCAATCAATAAAACCTGAGAATTAGAAGTTCCCGCCATGATCTGCAGTAAGTGTAACAATGCTTAATTTGCTTCGGACCAGAGGGGATTGCTATAGCATCTAAAATAGTGATATTTTCTCGCAAATGGCTAGTAACGCTATTTTATGCTGAGATGCGAATTGCGATTATTACCTTTAATGATTGGTTAAATAATTATCAAAATTTATGGGTCAAATATAGTACGAATATGTATATGGAACTTTTAAATAAATATCCTCAGCATAAAAATGACTTTTATGAAAAGAAAGAAAATTTTATTGTACTTTTTCAAATGTTTTGTTGATCATCATAAATAACATAATATAGTTTCATATTTAAAAGCTAATAAGCACAAAATGCAAAAACAGATTACTAAACCTGGTGAAATATCAAATCAACAAAATTTAACTTTAAACAAGGTAGTAATGTTGAATTAATTAATTAAAGTTTTTATTTAGATTCCTCTTTTAAGTGTAGATGTAGAACGTTCATTCCCAAATTATAAGCATAGTTTTTGGATGATAGATGAAGGACTTTTATTGAAAAAAATATTGAAAGGATATTTTAAAGAACATACCTTTAGTAAATGTTTTTTAAATTATAAATTCATAGTAAATCTCATTTGCTCATTTTGCTAATGATGCTAATTTTACTGTCTATTTTTCGCTAGCTATTATTGCTACTAATGACCATTGGCTCTGCTTCGAACCTTGATTTTCTAATTCATTACATCATGATCGCAAAGTTTTAAAATTAAACAACTGTTTCGTTATTGTTAACATTAAAAACTAGTGCTAATAATCAACTGGAATATTAAAAATTCGGAGATTTAATATGTTAATTTGTAAAACTCTTATGAATTTTTTTCAAAGATGCTTTATCAAACTAGGTCTTAGGCCCGGGCGTTGCCCCGGGATAGGCCTTAATTAATCTAAATCTCAGGCTCAGATGTTGCTTCAGAAATAGATCTTATTTAATCTAAATCTCAGATCTGGGTATTGCTTTGAGAATAGATCTTAATTATTCTAGGTCTCAAATCCAGGTGTTGCTCTAGGAATAGATTTTATTTAATCTAAATCTTAAACCTAAAAGTTGTTTTAATTATTTAATTATATAATAAATTATTAAAATATAAAATCAAATATAATAAAAGATTTATTAAATATAATATAATAAATATAAAAATTTTATAATATAAATAAAATATATAATATAGACATAATATATAGAATATACAAAATATAAAATTTATACAATAAATAAAATTAATAATAAATAAATATAGTAGTAAATAAAT
>CAJVQA010003839.1:0-18621 GCA_910591915.1 Cetraspora pellucida | reverse complement strand
CAATATCATACATATTGGTGTTATTAAGAAAGTTAATAAGTTTGTATTTAGATGAGGAGCTATGTGTATTGTCTTGTATGTTAAAATCACCAAGAATAATAGGGTGAATGTGAAGTTGAGAGGCTTGTTGGATCTAGTTAATAACAGTATTTTGAGTTTAGTTATGAATAGTGATATCAGTTGATGACAGATAAACTGAGCTTAATATTACTTTGGAAAAAAATATCAAGTGCTATAGCACCTCCAGGATGAGTATGAATACTATGAATATAAGGTTTAAGATTATTATGAATCATAATAGCAGTGCCTTCAATAGAGGTAGAGGAATTAGACTAATAGTAGGTAAAAAAGGTATTATTACAGAAGAAGAGGTTAGTTTTGTCAAAGATTTTAGTTTTTGTAATGCTTGCAATCAATATGTTGTAGTTAAGGCAGTAGTCTTGCCATGTCACTCTTTTAGTAGGTTCATTGAAGTCTTTAATATTGTGTATAGCAATAGTTAAGTTAAGATGATATAAAGTTGGGTTAGATAAAAGTAAGAAAGAATTACAGTTAGAGGTTAAAGAATAGTTATCAAAAAATAAGTCAGATAGGATAGAAATAGAATTAAAGAAATTAAATCTGAGAGAAAGATTATAGAATATAAGAAGAAGATATGGGACAATAACAGTATAATCTGATAAAAAAGTGTCATTAAGAAGATATATATGGGTTTTATTATAAGATGAATTAACAGAAAATGTAATACTAGATACAGTTTTGTTGTTGTTATATTTGTCAATATGTTAAATTAGAGTTTGGATAGTTTGACCATAAGGAAGAAGTAGTAAATGATAATAAAGAAGAAATTTGTTAAAGCATATATGAAGATCATAGAGAATTAAAGATGTTGTAAATGATCTTTCAAAATTGTCTTCTACAGAGTCAATCACAGTATGCTTGGCTCTCACAGCTGTGCAAGGTACTATAGTCTGCCCTGTATGTTGGGTCTAACCATTATTATCCTGGCCTTTCACATAAATAGGCTTGTCCACCTGCCTACTTATATCATTCTTCTTATTAACTACAATGGTTGTATCTTTTAATAAGGTGGTGGCTGCTTCAATATATATTGTAGAAGACAAGGAACTTAAAAAGAAGATTGTAAAAAAAGTAAGTTAAGGATGGAAACTAGTTGAAAGTCCAGGTTGAATTTTTTTGTTAAAAATTTCTCAGCTGCTGGATAAGCAGTATCATTGAAGTATTTAACAATTTGTAAATAAGTTGATTTTTGGTTTTTGATGACATCAAAGTAGGCAATGATTTGGGTAAAAAATTTAGTATCAATAATGTTTTTGATTAGTAGATTAATTGCCTCCTCTTTAGAAAGAGACTGTATATTGTGCTTTTCTGTAGCAGTTTGATAGTAAAGAGAAAGATAGCAGTAAAAATAATAGTTGCAATGTTTAGGATTTGTTTTGACTTTGTTTTGTTTATAAACAAAATCTTTAGCTTGGTCTGCTAGTTTGTTAAGGGCTTTAGTAGAAATGGGTTGGTCAAGTGAGGCAGCATGTTCTTTGTTTTTATGAAATAGTAAAGTATTAAAAGTTGGATGGATCTATGTTTCATCATCTTGAGAAGAAAATGTTAAGCGAGATTTGCTTAATATGTTATTAAAGAGTTTGGTACTATCATGGAATTTTTTATCATCAAGGTATAAGCATGATTTGTTGTCAAAAATGAGACAGTGAAAGTTAGTAACACAGAATGCTTCTTCACATCATTCATGAAGAGAGTTAGGTTTTTTGAAAGTATAAGATTCAGGGAGATGTTTGGAAAGTTGTAAGATGAAGTTTTGGCAAAATTGGATTTTAAGAGATGTACAGACTTTTTCTTTGTCAATACTAGAAGAGAATTGTCGACTGTAAGGAGGAAAGTAAGTTTCAAACCAAAAGTTAAAATGATTGAATGAGTTTTTGAAAGAGGGAATACAGAATCTTTCAAGGAATAATGTCTTAGGAATATTAAAGAAGAGCTTAATATTAAATCTAGTATCTGACTGAATGATAAGATATTTTTGATTAAGATCAGTAGTTTGAGTAAAAGATTCAATTTTAAATCTTTTAGGTCTGAGTTTTAGATCTTCAGCAAATTTTTGATAGTTGATTGATTGGTAGTTATTGGATAAAAAGAGATGAAGTTGTGCAAGATTGAGGCATAGTTAGAGATGGTTGTGAGTAATATATGAAGGGATTGTAACTGGTGAGGTGAAGATTTTGAGATAGTTAAGTTTTGTGAAGAGAACAGATGTAAATTTAAGAAGTAAATTTTTGAGAATAGATTCAAGAAGGTCAAAAGGAATAGTAACACTTTTGTCAATATTAGGATTGCTATTATAGATAAGATCAGTTAAGAATTCTGGCCATTGTCCAGCTATAATATGAATAATATAATAGAATGAGGGCTTTAGTGCAGGTTGAGTAGCAGTAACAGGCTTGATTTCTTTATCAGAATAAAAGTTAGAAAGAAATTTTTTAAGAAAAGTGAAGAGTTAGAGAGAAAAGATAGTTTGTAATTTTTTGTTAGATTGCATTTTTTCAGTAATTGAAAAATTTGCAAGCCAGCTATATGTAGAGTTAGATTTTGGTTTAGCAATGCTAGAATAGGTTTGGGAAGAAGGTTTGTTAGTAGTACTGTCAAATGGATTAGTATTGTTAGAATTATTAAGATTTAAGTTAGCATTATTAGAAATGTTAGTAATAGGGAGTTGGTTAGAGATGGGATTAGTATTGGTAGTTGTAGTAAAGAAGGAATCAATAAGATCAGAAGAAGTTAAGGTTTGGTAGAAAGAGGTAGTAAAGAAATTGATGGTTTGAGAGGATTCATGTAGGATGTTTTGGAAGATTTGAGTGAGATTTTTCTTAGTTTAAGATGAGCTAGTTTCATATTGAGATGAGGCAGTCATGCAGTTAAGATGGTAAACTTCATTGTTTTTAGTGACATATTTTTCATTAGGGTAGTGCTAGTCATTTCTCTTGGTACAACCAATAGGAAAAGAACATTTAGGACAAGTATAGTAATATACATCAGGAGTAGGAAATAGAAAAATATTGTCAATTAAAGAGGAGAGATTAGTTAGAAGTTGTTGAGCTAATTTGTTAAGATTCTTTTTTGTATTACTGTTAATATAGCTGTAGTAAATTCAGTAGCTTGAGTATAGTTGGTATTAGAAGTTGAGATAAATTTGGTGTGATATTTGCCACAGACAAGTAATCACAAAGGTGAAAGTAGAAGCTTGAAAAAAGTAAGTAATTTTGTTATTTCTGAGATTTTTAATTAGACAAGAAGTTGGTTTGACTTTAGAAGGAATTGGACAAGTGTTGTTGCCATTTTCTTCTTCATAAAGGGCAATTCCAAAACTGTTAGAGAAGTTTTGGTAGAAGAAATCAAGGTCTGCAGTATCAGGCTTTTGGTTACTTAATGTAGGCATTTTTTTAAATTTGTTATAAATTAGATGAGTATTATATTAGAAACTTGGAAAGATTTCTAATAATTGGATAGTTGATTTTACTAGGGTAATAGATGAGAACAAGGGTTGTATAATTGAGGTATTACAGAAGTAACACTGGTGTGTGACTAGAATGATTTGGGTTACAAATATGACTCAGGTACTGATACAATTAAAGTTTGCAACACAAATTGTTGTGTAAAATTAATAAGAACTAAATATAAAAATAGCTAATTGTGTTTAATGAATTTCTATTAATAGATAGGTTACAGAATTTTGGTGTAAATTAATAAAGTATATAGTGGGAAATGATGGTATGGTTACACAAAATCTGTGTAAGAGAAAAAAGGGATAGTGTAAGGACAAAAGGTAGAGAAAAAATTTTACAAGAGAGTAAAAGGTGAGTTTAGCTGTAGTTCTGTCAATATTGATTCAAAATTCTTCTTTTAGATCTTATTTTGATCAGACAAGTGTGCACTACAACGTTAATTAAAGGTATAAGACAAGTTATTGCAGTAGAAACTGCAAGAGAGTTAATTTTTTAAAATTGAGAGCCAAAGGCTGTCTGTACAGTTTTCACTATGAGTTTAAGAGCTAGATCTATAATATTTTAAAGTATATATAAATTACTGAGCTGAACAAGTTTACTTAAGACACTAGAACAGGTTGTCTTAGTAAATTAAAAGTTATGTAGATTTTTAGACAGATGGTTTTTTTTAGTTAATTTTTGTGAAATGGATTTGCAAAAAGAGTTTTTTTTTTTAGTTTCTAATTTTATATATATCTTAAAAGTTTTAAAGTGATAACTTTTAAACTCACAGTTTAATATTGTAATAATGGTATTTGTGTTTCTAAACATTTTCTTTAATTATTTCTCAACAACTAGTTTTATAACCTACTCTATAGTTCTAAAAAAAGTTGTAGAGCTCATTTCTCTAATCAAACAAGGTCTAAACAAACCAAATAAACCCAATATTAATAGAGATATCTTAAAAAACAACTTTGATTTTCTTGTAAACTCTTTAAAAAATTCTTTTTCATTTATTCCTACTTTTTTTCTCTTACATGATTTTTGTGTAACATTAAATTATTACTACAATTATTTTCATAGTAAACCAATTAATATTACTTAAAATTGTATACAATTTTTTATTAGTTTTTCTTCTTTTATTAATTTAATTTTGTATACTATTACAAGACTTTTTTAGAATATGTAACTAAATTGTTACATTGAGTCACACTTGTCACACCAGCCACACTTTGTATTATATAGTTTCAAAATTTTTCTCAAGATTACACAAAGCCACAACAGCTGCAGTAGCCACAGTATTACATCATATTCCTGTCAAATCAACTCTCACTATTATAAATTTTATATATTAAAAACTTTAATAGTTAATAACAAAAAATTTTATTAAGTAACTTTAATTTTTATCTTTAAGTAAACCTGTAATATTTTTTCTTTTCTATCAAACAAAATACTCACTTTAACTACCCAAGAGCCAGATCATTTTGATCTTGACTATTTCTATAACAAGTACAGCAATTATTATAGTACAATGATCCAAGAAGTGCAATCTATATAACTTAAAGTAATGTTATTTGCATTTAACTCATCTGAATATAATATTACTAAATCTCTTTATTATTTTAAAACTCCTACTCAACCTACTATTGTCTGCTGTTATTGTCAAAAATTTTATATTTTCTTTAGCTCTAGTAATTTTAACATTCCACTTAAACAAGCAACTCCTCCACCTTTTTTTCAAAAATTTATATATATAGATATTGATATTATATTTAAACAAATCAGACAATTTAAAAAAATTATTTCTCAATCACCAATTACAAAAATAATTACTGTTCCTCCATTACCATTTCTTTTAAACTATTTTATAACTTAACAAAGAACTTTATTTAGTTTAACACAAACTCCTCAAATCTAAACATATTCTTAGCATGCATATACTTATATTATTTGCCAAAATAAAAACATCTTATATGCTTTCTTAGAAAATAATATACACTTACTTCTTAACAAATTTATTTTTATTATTAAAGGATTTTCAGTACAGTCTAAAGTATTTATAAACTTAAACTTTAACCTATTATTCAAATCAAAGTACTTACTTCTATACAAATTCAAACCATCTTGTAATCAAACTCACTACATTACCTAAAGAAGAGAAAATTTTAATTTTCAAAAAATTCTTAGAATTATTAAACCAAAAATAACAAAACTAACAAAATCAATAAAAGCTATATTAAAAACAACCTATCACCAAGAATCCTCTTATTTCTAAACTTATACCTCTTACTTCTATTGTAGATGAAATAATTAATAATAAACAACAACAATACCAAAAATTAAATAAACAATCTTACAATCAAGCAGCAAGACCTAAACTCAATCTATTATTTGATTGACTAGCAAATTTTTCAGTTACTAATGAAATACAAAACTATATAAAATTAGAAACTAAGATATCATGCTAACTCTTTAATTTTCTTAAAAAACATTTATACAATTTTTATTCTAATAAAGTCCTTAAAGAAGCTACAGAAAATAAATATAGATTCAAAGCTAGTTTTTATTTGTTGATTAGACAAATAGCTAGTACCAAACCAAAATTTCTATTGACCTAATTTAAAAATACAATTCTGAAACAGATAAAGCTGCAACAATTTCTTTCAATATTTTAGAAAAAAGCCTTAAAAAACTTATTTATATATTTACAATAGTTTTCTTTACCAAACTCAATTATCCTAAAATATTGTCTCACTTGCAACAATTCCACCAATTAAAACTGAAAACTGTCTACAATTTTGTTTTAATTTCATTTGCTTACATTTATATCTTTATAATAATTACTAAGCAATCAACTATACAAAATTTGCTGAAAATATTAAACTCAAACCTAAAAGGTTTAAAATAGTATCTGAGGTTACTAGTTTTGACAAAGAACAACAATATCTTTCTATTAGAATAGATAACTAATTCAACATCAAACTGAATTTCAATCTTCCAAAATCACTTTTTCATGATAAATATAACATATCATCATTTAAAAACTCACTTAGTTATTTTAATGAATGGTTTGAAAAAGCCTTTTCATTATATAGTTAACAATTTTTCAATATAATTAACAAAACCAAAGTATCTAACTACCTTATATATGAATTCAAACAACACTTTATCTCACATTTGAAAAACCTTTTGCCAACTAATATTGAATTTATAAAACCAACTAATCTTCAAGAAAGATGTCATAAAATCTTTAGACATGCCAACTATCATGTATTTACATATACAGACTCTAAATGTCTCTATCTTGAACTAACTAATACAAAAGAAAAAACAAAAGAAGCTAATACTAATTCAAAGAAAACCTTTATATCACAACCTACATACAACTTATCTATACGCTATTTCAAAGAAGATACTGAAACATGAAATAAACCTTTCTTTAATGCATCCATATTCTATATTAAAGGCAAGCATGAAGCCATATTCACAAAACCAATTTCTACTTTAACTCTTGATAAACTAGTAACAAAGGCAGAAGAGTACACTTGTTCTTCTAATGCTGTTAAAACTAATCCTAAACAATGAGACTTTTATTTTTATCAATACTTATCTATATATTAAATACTGTTGTCCAAAACCACAATATTGACAAAATGAATAAACAACAAGGCATCAAATTTCTTATAGCAAAACTAATTAATACTGACTTCCTAATCAGAGTTATTATATACTTTGATTGCATATAAGACAATTCTTCAAACTACTCTAAAATAACTAAATTCTATAAAGAAAAAGCCTTACTAGATAGAAACAATCTTACACAACAAATTTAATATCAAATTTGAAATACTTATTTCAATTAAAAAGTTACTCTTTTTGAAAAATGAAGAAAAGGCTCTTTTTCAATAAATTCTTTTGTAGTATTTATAAAAGCAGCCATTACTTCTGGAATTATGATGTCTTCTATTAATAATGGGCTATTTCTAGAAGAGAATGATGTAAGTAAACAGGTGGTTAAGTTCATTTATATGAAGAACCAAATTAATGACAGCCAGACTCAACATACAAAGCAAGCTATGGTACTCTTTGCAGCTGTGCAAGCCAAGCATATGGTGAGTGAAACTACAGAAGAATTTTCTACTTCTTTGAACCCCATTCCATCATCTCACATCAAGGAAGTTCTGCAAAAACTAATTTATAAAACATTATTTGATTCAGACTCTTGCTATAACTAATGGATAACATGTCTTAAGCTATCTCTACTTCCACATCTACAAACACTCAACTTATTTCTAAAATACATCTATTAATACAACTTTACACAATACAATAACTTTTGCTATGCACTAAGATTAGCAATCAAACTAGACTATAGTGAATGCTATATACATCTACCATATGTGTCTTAACCCTTACCTGATTACTTCTTTCTACAATTATCAGGTTATATCTACTACTCATCTATACCTATCTCTTCTAAATTCTCTTCAATTAACAATAATAAATTAGATACTAACCTAATCATAAAGGACAATGAATTAGACAATAATTATTTCCAAATAATAGGAGCTATTTTAGAAAGCCATAATGAAACTACTATAGCTAACCGATACTATAACAAAATCCAATTTAATACTTGCTATAACAAATTTTTATTTTACAACCATATACTACTACTTCCCTATCATCAAACTATTTTTACTTTCTTATGTCACATCTACAGCTTTAGCTATTCATCTGATAATCTATATGGCTACATATTAACTATCTCTATTAAAAATAACTATAGTGAAGCTTATGTTTATCTTCCATTCAAACCCAAACCTTTACCTAATCACTTTATTTTACCAGTTTAAGCTATCTTATATTACAAAAATACAACTAAAATCTAAAACATCAGTATCAGTCTTTACTATACTAGCATCTTTAGATAACCCATCACTCTTCTCTTCACTCCATATACCCAACCTTAATGTTGTATCTGACTCTAACTTTATTTTTAATAATAACCTATTTTAACTTAACATCTCAACACATAATGTGCAGAGATATAATACACAAGAAAAAAGACTATTATAGAAAAATTAATATCTAACTTATAATTTATATATAATTAGTCTTACTGAAACTAAAATCACTAAAAATATAAAAACCAAATTTTGGAACACACCTTAATACTTATATTTTTGGTTCAACTCTACAGAATCCAAAGAAGAAACATGTATAATAATTAAAAAATAATATCAAACTCCATATATATAACATATTTACACAACCTGATGATACTATTGCTATAGATCTTTTTTTTAAAAAATGGCTACAAATTAGAATCATTTTAGTATATCTCTCATCAACCAACACTAGTAAGTGCAAACTTACACAAAATACAGTTATCATATGAACACAACAAGCAATATCAACAAATTTATATTCTATTATACTTGAAGACTTTAATGCAGACCACAATATTATTACAATATCAACAACTAAATTCCAATTACTTATTTATCTACATAGTACCAACATGTTTGACCTAGTAGATTATATTAATAATCTACAAAATACATGCCACAATTTATGATACCAGACTAAAATTGACTATATATAGGCCTATGACTCTCTTATATCTTATTTACAAGAATTCAAACTTGATAATTCATTATCTTCTACTAATAGTAACCACCAAATCTTAAGATTAATATAGACATTTCTATTTTCTATGACCAAGGTCGAACATAAAAGCAAAAACAAATGACATATATTTAATTACAAAGTTATGTTCAAAGAAGATTGGAACAATTTTACAAATCAAGTAAATTCTAACATAATATAATACCAGAACTTAACTGCAGCAAATACAGCAGAAAGCTTAAAAAAAACATGGCACAAAATACACACCAATATTATTAATACTGCATTTCAACATATTCTTAACAAAAAATACACTGTTAGAAATTTTCATCATAAATTTACACCAAAAGCAACCCAACTACATGATCTTTTTTTTTTTTTTTTTTGTGTTAAAAGTTATACTTGTAGTAATACTTTATTGACTTTATATCGGCTTAGCTATTACAACTATTTTTACAGAGATAAGAGTACAGCTAGTCACATATACAACTTTTAGTTGCCTATTTAAGTAGTTCACTCTAAGGTTTTACACTAAATGTCATACCTATAACCTACTAGAAGATTTTCTATTTAAACCCTCTAATCATCCACTCTGTCATATTGGAATATCCAACTTACTTCCATTATACCTAACTGATATACTGTCTGAGTAGTATAGTTATTTAATCTTTTTGTACTGGTTTTTAGACCATTATACATTACAGAGTATGTCACCTGCCAGTAAGATGCAAAGGGCCCTTATTGTTAACTATCTACTCACTTTTAGAACATTAACACGGGCTACTCTTACAAAGTTTACCCAGACCCTAGTACTGACTTCACAGTATATTTCTAGTACTTTTAGTATACCCCTGCTTTGAGCCCAGACTCCCAATCCAGATAGCTCAGAAGTACTGTGACCTGTTCTTGGTATATTAAGGCTGGCCTAATACCTTTTTCTTTTGGTCTGAAATCTGGTGGCCTAATTGGTGATACCTCTTATCTGAGGTTCTTGCCTGCCTGAATTCTTCATATTGGTATTTATTTTCTAGATCTAGCCTTTAAAATAATATTGTTGAAGATCTGTGTTATCTTTTTGCTCAGAATTTTTAAGTGGGCTTTGGTTTCCCAGTTCTATGAATTTACATGGCCTGAGGACTTATTTTAGGTTTGCACTATACAGTACTGGTTTGCATTTCTCTGTGTAACAGGTTACACAGATGCCTCAAACCTGCCAGTCATGCTGATATAACTATAGTTACAGGTATCCTATCCCAACTAATCAACAAAATGCCATCACAATAATACTGTCTAAATATTACATAAGTGATTATCCAAATTTCACTATTAGTAAATTTTGAACTTACAACCTACCACTTAGAGGTATGACAACTTATTCACTTCACTAAGTTAACATATTTTTTATACCATGATATTAAAACTATAGGTCATATAATGCATCATACCAAAAAATATTTTTCTTACCAAATATCATTATCTACTAATATTTACAACTTAATTAACTATATCAACAATACTTATAACTTTACTATTAAACCTTTTCCTAACTACTAATTCAATCTAACTACATGCATACAACATACAAAACTTTTTGAAAAACACTTTACATTCCAGAAATTTATAGAATGCTAAACACCTTAGAAATCATATTAATCTAGCTACTAACAAATGATATGAACATCTAATTACTCAACTAACCAAAATGATCAATAGTATACTAAACCAACATACTGACACAGTATATTTTCAAAATATCAAAGCTAACAATAGCTTAATTACTAACCTTACAGAAATTAAACAACATATTAGCAATCATTTCAATGAATGAACAGCCCACCACCTACTTGATAAAGATATTTTTAACAATAATTGAAAAGATATCTACCAACCTAACCATAGTATTAATAGAGAATAGTATACGCTATACTTCAAAAAATTACTACTGAAGAAATCATAAGCACTATACAACAACTACCCAATAACAAAGCCTGCAACCCAACAGAAATCAGTTATGAAATAATTAAACACTTAGGTTCCAATATGCTAATAGCACTTACAGCATTTTTCAACAGATGTTTAATTATACAAAACATTCCAAAACAATAGAAATGCAGCAGAATATATCCTATTTCAAAAAAACCAGAATTTGATAGAAATCTTAGCAATACATGACCTATTAGTTTAATTAAATATACTAAAAAACTATATACTAAAATCCTTACTAATAAATTATTACATGTTCTAACAAAACATCAAATTCTCAATTTACATAACTATGTTGCACTTCCCGGCAATTCAATCAACAATCCAATTCACATACTCAAAAATTTTCTTAAAAATGCCAAATGTACTAAAAAACATATTTAAATTCTATCTTAGAACATGAGTAAAGCTTATAATTTTGTTAACATAAATCTGTTAACTAAAGCTCTTGAGAGACTTAACATGTCCTACCAATTAGTTAATATACTTACTAATCTTTCTATGATCAATCTAACCAAATTATTACTAATCTTGGACTTACACTCTCATATGAGGTACAAGATGGTATAGACCAAGATGAAACCATAACTTTTCTTCTTTGGTGAATCTACTATAATCCTTTAATAAGTTATATATATAATACATATACTGGCTATACTACTACAACCAAATGGCTTACTCAAATTAGTCCTAGTAGATATCAATTTACTACTGCCTCTATAACTGTATTGACATATATGGATAATACACTGTGGCTTGCAAACTCAATAGACAAATTTAAGCAATTGTCCAAACAGCTGCATTCTTCTATATAATGGCTCATATAAAAATCAATCTATATAAATTTTTTTTAACCTTAAATACCAAATCTACTATATATATCAATTTCATGAACCAATTGATTCAATCACAACCAAACAACACTTCTTTTAATTTCCTAGGCTGCTGGTTTACAGCTGCTCTACAATATGCAATACAAACTAAACTAATACAAAAAGAAACACTTAAACTCAACAATATACTTACAACTAAAAATATTACAAACAAACAAGCTGCTTATATTATTAATACTGTAATTATCTCAACCTTAGAGTACAATATACACAACATAGTATTATCATATACAATATGCAACCAAATCATATTACAATATCTTATCATAGCAAAACACAAAGATAAACTTTCAATATCTACACCAAATAGCACATTACATAATTATAACATATATGGTATTAAAAACATATAGGATATACAAGCACAACATCATATATCAAAATTTCAACTTCATATTAATGTCTCAAGTTTAATGGGCATTAGTACCCATATTCAACTTCAACAACTGCAAAACAATTTATGGTCAACAACTAACATCTTACAACATTCTCACTCATATATAGATGGACTTAACAAAAATACAACTACTTATAAAATAATACAACTGCTTAATAAATTTTAGCTAACTTTTCTAGCCAACTCTAATATTCTTAGACCTTACACAATTTAACATTCATATACACCAATTGAACAATTTCTTACTATACATAAACTTTATATACAATTCAAAAAACAACTATATACTAAAGAGATAATGTACCTTGAACACTAACATTACATAATAACTCTGTATTACTTGACTGAAAACATATATCTCTAAGAATTCAACATATATCTAAAGGCTATAAGCCATTATAGTTTACCACTTTAGAAAACACAATCATTGCTAATCATCAATCCAGATCAATTAATTCCCAATTACAATTATTTTACACTAACTCTATTTTATTTACTACTAGATACTACAAAAATATACCCAACCTTGGATAATTGCTTATGATTATAAATATAATAATATTACTATAGGCAAAGCAAGAAAATAAAACCAAACAGAAGATACAATTTCCATAATACATTGGATAATTGACTTTGATACCTCACATACTCACCTATACCTTTCAGTTAACTACATCTGTAAACAATGCACAAGGTGCTATCTTAATTCCAATCATATACAAAACAAATGCACATTTAATATTTCTACCAACTTTACAACCAAATTCTTAGGCAGAAAAGTTAATTCTAATTCCTTTATCACACTCAATTTTCATGCAAATCTATTTGACCTATTATATTCTATCACATTACAAAACCTTATTACAATATCTCTACAACCTAATATTATTATATAAAATAATAATATACCTAACATCTTTGTACAAAATTAAGCTACAGAAATTCTTCAACAAATTGCACAAAACAACTTATACTACTTACAGTTTACATTTTATACTGATGGCTCTTTAAGCAATAATACCAATAACAGATGCAAAATAGGTATTGGTTAGATTCAAATTCAAGATGAAACTATATTGCATCAATATTCAGCAGAAATTAAACTTTGGCCCTTATTATACAAAGCAGAACTTAGAGCAATCCTCTCTACTATTAGCACATGCCCAAAACAGAGTACTATTACTATTTATACTAACTTACAATCAATAATTTCCAAATACAATAAGCTCATACAGTTACTATCGACACTTAACAAAATATACTCTTTTAACTACTGACCAATATGGCACATATTTCTAAACTTTATTACTGCATACCAAATTCAAATTAATTTCAAAAAAGTAACTGCACATAGTAGTAACATGCTAAATAACATAGCTGACAAAACCAAAACCAACTATACACACTTAGTTTTCTTCATACCAATATATACAATCTATTATATTACCTCTATTATAACAAATATGTCATAGAACAACCTACACATAAAACTATTAAAAACATTAGTAATGTCTACAACATAGCAATATAGTCCTTTTAACATCAGATAGAAAACATTCTTCCTCTATTCTTGCAAATTAACTGAAATGCTATCTGGCTTTTTCTTAACAACAATCACAAAAGATCTACATCTTATACCAGTTTTACTTTATGTCAAGAAAAAACATTCAAAATCAAGCTAATGCTAAGAATACTACCTATATTATCTTACTTATATTCTCTTTATCCAACAACATATCCTAATCTTAATTGCATTTCATGCAATATATATGACAGTTAGCTACATTGGCTAATCTGCCCAAATTCACTTACACTTAACTCAACTATTACCAATACGAGACAACAATTCTTTAATTATTTACACTAAATATAACAACTATACAACCACAAGAACTACACAATAAACTTATGAATCATCTATGTCTCTCCCCAAACAACCTTATTAGAAATTACACAAATATATACACAGCAATACAAGGCTTTGTTTTATTCTTACTAATTAATATTATATAAGTATACACAATTAACAATCAGCTCACAACTAATATTACAATAAAATTTCTAATTCAATTATTACAAAATATCTAAAACCAAATTTGAAAACCTTATTGTATCAAACTATCTGAATAGAAGCAACAAAACAATATTCCTAACTAACTACTATGTAACCAACAAACAAACTATACAAACACATTTTGATCCTTAACACAAGTCAGAACAGTATATACTTATAGTTGCACTTGTGGTCTTCCTGACCAACAACATACTAAAAACTTTTACAATTCTTATATTTGCTCACTACAAGGAAAAGCTAATAAAAAACTAACTAAATAGATATCTGAATAGATAAACTACAGTACTTCAACTAATTATATTTTACATTATCAAATCTAGATAAGTTTTAACCACTTTAGTTGGTTTAGATTGCAGATAAATTAGATAAATTAGATAATAATTTTATCTATAATCTGAGTCTCATTCTTGTAAAAAATTTGTAAATTGGCTCTGACCTGTATCAACTTATGTAGTTGCTCATAACAAATTATTAATAAAGATAAAAGCAAAACCTCACCTTAATACCAAAAAAAAAACATTTTCCTAACAAAAAACAAACAATTAAACACTCTTTTCACATCTTCAGCTCTAAAGCAACAGCTTTATACAAAGACCTTAAACTTATTGGAAATATTATCTATAGAGTTAAAAACTCATTTAAACAAAATCTTACTGTTCCTATACAAACTATAATTAATATTGATACTATCAATTACAAACACAACTTTGATATTCCAAACCCACCTAAAAACCTTTACTATTATCACAATAGATTAATAATGCTAAGCAAGCAAAGAAAGCTCTTTTTCATGCACATAGTATTAAAAATATTCAAAACCTTAAACAGCATATCAATACAGCTATTAATAACAAATGCGAATGACTAATAGCACAACCTACTAAAATAATAAATAGCATTCTTAATAGACATACAATTCCAGTATATTTTTATAATATTAAAACTGATAATAGTGTTATAACTAATCCTACTGAAATACTTCAACAAGTTTAACAACATTTTCAACACTAGACCCAACACCACTATATTAATATTATGATATTTAATTAATATTGAAGAGAAGAATACCAACCTAAACAGTTTATTAATTGCAACTAGTATGTTCCTCTACTTAAGCCTATTTCTACAAAAGAAATAATGCAAACAATGCAACAACTCCCAAACAACAAAGCCTGTAAACCACTAGGTATAAGCTATAAAATACTTAAACACTGTAGTTCACTAATGTTACAGGCTATTAAACAAATGCCTCAATACTAACATGATATTTAAACAGTAGAAAAACAGCAGAATATATCCTATTTCAAAAAAGCCCAACTTTGATGCCAATCTCAACAATATCCAACCTATTAGTCTAATTGAACATATCAAAAAATTATATACAAAAATTCTAACCAATTGACTCTCTACTATCCTATTATTATATCCTATTCTTAGTTCTTACAATTATATTGCACTACCTGGTAATAGCACTAATACACCTCTACATATTCTAAACAACTTTATTAAAGATGCCAATAGCAATAAAAATCAATATAGCTACTTTCACAGGACATGAGCAAAGCATACAATTCAGTTAATATTAATCTTTTAGAAAAATTACTACATTGCATTAAACTTCCACAATCTATAATCTGCACAATAACTAATTTGCTCAAACTATGCTTCAATCAAGTAATTACAAACTTTGGATTAACACCATCATACCTAGTAGAAGATGGCATTGATCAAGGGGAAACTATAACTGCTTTGCTATGGTGAATCTACTATAACTCTTTATTAATTATATACACAAAAAATTCAAAGAATACACATCAACAATTACATATTCAACTTCTTTATTTCTTAAAAGTACTAAACAACTTATGCAAATACTTCTATATTAGCATTTATAGATGATATATTATAGTTAGCAGAATCTCAACAGCAACTACAAAATATCTTTAATGGGGTATTTATATTTTACCAAATGGCAAACATTAAAGTAAATTCCCAAAAATTCAGTCTAATATCTAATACAAAACATATATCCACTTTCACTTTTCTAAACTCAACTATTACAACTCAACTACTCAACATATCTCTAAAATTACTTGGCTGCTAGTATACTGCAACTAACAAACAAGCATCAGAATCAAACTCATTCTATAAGAAACATTTGGTTTAACAAATATAGTTCAAACCAAACAAATAACAGACAAACAAGTTTCTTATATAATCAATAATGTCATCATTCCCATTATTGAATATTGTATACACAATATAGTACTCTCTCAACACATATGTGCCAAAATTTTATTCAGATATCTTACTACTGCCAAACACAAATTCAAACTTGCACTAACTACTCCAACCAGCATTATGCTAAACCATAATATATATAATATCAAAAACATATAGGATATTCAGTTACAACATTACATTACCAACTTTCTAATTTAACTAAACACAACAGATTTACTTGAAACTAGCACACATATCCAATTACAACAATTACAAAATAACCTGTGGTCTATCATTAATATCTTACAACATCCATATCCACTAATAGATGGTCTAAATAAAAATACAACAACATATCAAATAATAATATTATTATGACATCTAGAATTTATTATCTCTGCATACACAACACTATCACATATACTACAATACCCATATACACCAATTGAAAACATTCTTAAAACACATAAAGACTATAACAACTTCAAAAAACAATTACGAACTAAACATATTTTTTACCTTGAACAATTAATCTCATCTGATAACTTTACACTTTTAGATTAGAAACACATTTCACCAAAACTTGAACAAATTCCTACAGGACATAAAACCAAAATGGTTTACAGTATTAGAAAACAATACTATTACACATTCTCTTACCAAAAGACTTAACTCTAATCTGAATCTCTTACAAACTAACTCTTTATCTTTTACAACTGGACATTACAATTCAAAATCAAAATCTTGGCTCATTATTGTTGATTACAATAGTGAATAATTAATAATAGGAAAGGCATGCAAATATAACCAAAACAACAATACTATATCTATTACATACTGAACAATTGAAGCAAATGCACCCAACACAAACCTCTATCTACTTTTATTAGTCAATTGTATACTATGCACAGGATGCTTATATAACTCTAACAAAATACTAAACCACTGTACATTTGACATTTCTGCTACTCTTTCTACAAAATTTTTAGAAAGAAAACAACAAAATCCTACAAACAAACTTAAGCTTAATGCAAATTATACAGATCTTGTATACTTAATTGCATTATGTAACTCTACTAGAATTCCTATACTCCCATTTATTACCTTATTATAAGATTCAATCTCCCTTATTTTTTATACCAATTCATCTTCTATCAAATTACAACAAAATGCAAACCAAAATATCCAATGTACCAACTTTACTTTTTATACTAATGGATCTGTTACCAATATTACTACTGATAGATGTTCAATGAATATTAGCCAGATACAAATACATAATAATACTATTATCAAAACTTATTCTTCTCAAATTAAATTCTGACCATGATCATATAAAGCTGAGCTAGTAGCTATTCTATCAGCAATATGCATATGCCTTTGAAACAGCAATATCCAAATTTACACTAACTCACTATTTGTAATTTCTAAATTTAACAAAATTATTAACAACATAATACCACAACATAAACAATATTTTTATAACTATTAGCCAATATGGCATACAATTTTCAACTTAATTAAATCATACAGACACAACATTACACTTTACAAAGTACTAGCTCATGAAGATAACATATTCAATAATAAAGCAGATAAGCTTGAATCAAACCACAACACAACAAATTTTTTGGATATACGATACAACAACATCTATAATACTTCATATACTATACAATATAACCAATATACTATTAAACAACCTACCCAACGAGCAATCAAAAACATCTGCAATGTACACATAATAGCTATGTAGTCATTTCAAAATCAGATGAACAACATTATTCCTTTATTCTCACAAATTAACTGAGAAGCAACCTGGCTATACCTAAATAACAATATTAACAGAACTAGCTTATATACAAACTTTACACTTAGCAATAGTAAATTCTTTAAAATTAAACT
>CAJVQA010003838.1:0-18625 GCA_910591915.1 Cetraspora pellucida | reverse complement strand
AGATAGTGCAAACACTAGATAAGTTCTTGTAATCATATAAATCTGTTGAAATTAAATAACAAGAAGTCCATTTAGAAAGATCTGAGTAGAAAAGTAGCTAAATTTTTGATGGCCTTATTGTAAAAGCTAGTCTGATGAAATGAATATCTAGGTCTAGTATCTGGTCCTAGTAGCCAGATAGGCAAGAACCTTTAGATTAAGAGTCTCAAAAGTACCACCAACCAGGCTGCTAGAATAAACTGAAGAAAAAGGATATTAGGCTAATCTAATATACTAATGAACTAGTATAATCCTACATGGGCTATCTGGATTGGAAGTTTGGTAAAAAGGCAGGTGAAAAGGCAGAAATATACTAAAGTATCAGGGTTATACTGTGAAGTAGATGCTAAAATTTAAGTGAACTCTACAAGAGCATAGCAGTTTAATGGTTAAGTCCTGATTACAAGTGTTAGTTCTGCTATAGTGATATCTAAGTTAGCTATAAAAATAGATACAGAAGGCTCTGAAGAGTTTACCTTAAGAATAAATTAGTTCTAAAATTGAGATGATAATCTGGGCATCTGAGTATAATCCAGTAAGTTAATACAGGTTAGAACATCTAAGCAGAGATGTTAGGTACAGCAATTGGTAAAAAACTTTTAGGCAGACTTCTTAAATAGGTAATATAGAAAAGTTATATATGTAACCAATTATATTCTCTTCTGTAGTAGTTTATTAAATCACATTACCAATAAGTGATTAATAAAAGTTAAAAGACCAAAAAGGTTACCTTAAAAAAAAAAAAAAAAATAGAACAAATAAATATAAATCTAAAAAAAATTTATAAAAAGCAAATCAAAATATCTTTAATATTAATGTCTATCAAGAAAAGCATAAAACAATTAATATAGATCTAGTTTATATTTTGATACAAGCCAACATTCTATTTAAAAAAATTAATAAACTCAAGCTATTTTTGCTAAAATTACAAAAATAATATATATATTATTTAATTATATATATAAATCTTTATTAATTATTGTTATTAGTAATATTAAATTATATATTATATTTATTATTTTATAGATAGTATAATTATTAAATCTATACAATTATATAGTAAATATAATATTTGCTAATTGTATTTGATTTAGAAATTAAAAATTTAAAGAAACTTCTAATAAAACAGTAAATTTCTATAATAGTTAATAAGTTATCTGATATTTGTAGTAGAGAAGTAATTAATATATTAGTTAGTTTTTATAATAAAACTAAATTTGTAAAGACTGAACTTTTGTCTATTGTTAATAGCATAATTGTTGTAAAATTGGTAATAAAAACTCTTTAATTTTATAATATTTTATTTAACAATATTGTTTTTTATATCAAATAATGTTTTTTATATAATAAAGATATTTGGTATTTTGTCTTCTTTAATTATTTAAATGAAACACAATTATTATTTTTTTTTTTAGTTAAACTAGCTTCTTTTAGAGCTAGAATTTTTTATTCAATAGTTAGAATATAGGAACTTATAGCCAAGACCTCAAAAGAGTCTTCTTATATTAAAGAGTACAACTAGTTATATATACACTTTTGGTATTTAATTAAGTAATCTGCTAATAGTTCTATACTAGCTGCTATACCTGCAACTCAACTAGAGGTGTTGCTTATTTAAACCCTCTGTACTGCAATCCTTACTGTTGTTACATAATTGTAGCCTTCTTAGTACAATACAATCAAGTAACAAAGTTACCTAGTATAGTGATTGACTATTGCAAATATATACAGAATAAAGGTGTAGTAGTTCACTTTACTACATAGCAGCAAACAAATAGTTCGAGATAGTAACAGTATATAGATTAACTTTATTAAATAAAACACATAGTGACAACCTTGCCTGTAGAAATTATCCTAAAAAAGAAATATTATTTTTATAAGTTAGAAATAAAAATAAGAAGGTTTAGATCAAAGTATAAGAACTTAGAATTGGCAGGAAAGGGTAAAAGATACCCTTTATATATCTTTTACCTAGTAAGGATAGTGGAGATTTGAGCAACATTACTTGATACTGTACTTAGAATAATAGAAGTTCAAACAATATTAGATATCATTGTACTTTGAATAATAGAAGTTCGAACAATATTAAATAATACTATGCTTAAGATAGTAAAGACTGTAAAGAAATAACTGGAGATATTGTTTATATTATTTGTTTTTTGTACTTGAAATACTTAAAGCTTGTGTTTAGGCACTTGGATTTGTGCAAAAGCACTTGAACTTTGTGCAAAGACCCTTGGGGTTATGCAAAGACACTTGAAGTTTATGTCAGAAATACTTGAATTCTTGTATTATAGCATTTGATATAATAATTTAGTATTAGAATACATAAAACTTGTACAAAAGTACTTAGAATTTGTAAGCTGATAGTAACATCATAGATGTTACTCAGTGTCATGTGGCTGTACCACATTTCTAATAGCCAATTAAGATTCTTTTATCTATTTATTATATAATATAACTATTAACTAACTAATAACTAATAACTAATAATAAATATAAGATATAAAATACAATAATAAATATATATATAATTACTAATACTACTATATAATATATTATGCTAAAATCTACTTTGTAATATTTTCTTCTTCTTAAGAATTTTGTTTCACAAAATTCTTATTACTTTTGTATTATTCACAAAAGTCAACCAATTGATTAAGCTTGGCTCTATTCATATTACTAATATGTTTTAGAGTTAGTTTCTTGTTTGATATATTTGTTCATAGCCAATAGCTTTGAACAATTAATAGATTCTAGTTTAGGCCTTAATTCTACTTGTCTTTATGAACTTGTTATAATTTGATTTGTCTACTAATAGGGCTCCAAATAATAGCTATAAGCTAAATAGTATATCTGGTTATAGTTAGAAAAGCAGGCAACTAACCAGTATACATCAGTAATTTTAGTATCTCTTTGTCTGTTAAATAGATACAAGCAAATATGCCTGCAAAAGGTTATATAATATTTTTAAAAAATTTTTTTTATTTAATTTTTAATATAATATTCTTTTAGATTTATATTTTGTTTTTAAATAATAATTATTATAAATAATTATATTTTATATAAATTTATACAAAGTTAGAATTAATCTATTTCTATAAAATCAGAGAAAATAATTAAAGTTTTAAATTTTAAAAAATTTTTAAATATATTTAATTCACAAATTATTATTCAAATTTTTATTTAAGCTTTACTAAATATAAAAAAATTAACATTTTTCAAAAAAAAATTGTTTAAAGTTGGATTAATATATTATATTTATGCAAATTGAATTTATTATTAATATATTAAAAATCTTTAATATTGAATAACTTTTAATTCTTCTTCATCTAAACCAACAAATATATAAACAATTATGGATCCCATATTGTATTTCATATTCAGCACAGTCTTTAATTATATTTTCTATAACCTCAACTTATAATTTTCTTTCTAGTTTATTATTATCTCCTATTTTAATACTACAAATTATTACTAAAATTGATCTTTGGACTATCCAATAGATTAAATATTATACTCCTATCTTATATATTATTACTAACACCCAAATCTAGGTAAGCCTTAGCCACTCTTGTAGGTTTAGGTCACAGATTATATGTCTGAGTCTTTACTCTTTATATGTAATTTAAAAGCAAGCTTTTTTTTATAAACACTTCAATTGAATTTTAATAAAGTTAAAGACATGGCCTCATTGTTAATATTAAAAAAAAAAAAGAATAACTTTTAATCTAATGATCTATTTTGAATAATTTAACTACTAAAATGATTGTCATAGTGAAATGATTCTAATAAATTCAAAATTATTAAAATTTGATCATAGGATCCTAAGATTAATAAAGATTTGTAATATAGATAAACTATTATTGATCTTGAAATTTTGTAGTTAAATTTTAGTAATTTTAGACTTATTATAATCATCTTATTTAGATAATTATTTTGATAGTTAAATCATCTAAAATGGATCAGTAAATTAAAAGTTATTTACTGTTGAATATTTTTAATATTTTTGATATAATTTTATATATAAGTAAAAATATAATCTTTAGTTAGTAAAAATTTTTAATATGACAAATTTAAAATTAATACTTTGCCAAAGTATTGTATAAAGCTAACTGAATTAATTTAAATATATTTTAGAGAGACTTCTCCTATCTACTTTTTTAATAATTATACAAAAAATAAATTTTGTAGGCAAATTTGTCTGCATAACAAATGAAGAGATAGCAATTTTTCTATATTAATGTGATGATTATTGGTACTGTTATAAAAAAAATTTGGCTTAATATATTGTTAAGCAGATCTATTTTTATTTTTGTTAATAGATTATTATTATGAATTGTTGGCAACATGTATGAAATTTCCATATTAAGAACAAGAATAATACTATTGGCATCACAGATGATAGTATCTGAGTGTTGTATTTGTTTATAGAGATTCTGTAATTTGAGAGCTTTATAGTAGATTTGTAGAATAAACTATGTTGGTAGGTCCTGTGATAGGTCATTGTTGTTAAGTTTATTAGAGGTTTAGTTGAAAAGTATAAAAAAAATTAATGTTAAAGAAAGGTATTTCTTTGCTCTTTTTATATTTATTAAAATTTTCTTCATACTTTTATACCAAGCAATCTTTGACATAGTAATTTGTAATTCATTTAACCCATGCTGTTTCTTATTAATTTTGTTTAATCTATGCTATTTTACACTTAATAGTGACTAAACTTTGTTAAACACATGCTTCTTTTTTGTATTCTATTTATAGCTATATTGTTTACAATATATGTTAAACAATTCTTTGTTCTAAAATTTTAGCAAAATTTATATTACCACATGTTTATTCTATTCTATTTTTGTAATTATAGTGTTCTTTATGTCTTTCTTTTCTTAAAAAGTGAGGTCTCTGAACTTTATTTACTAATTTGTTTAAAATTAGCAACTTTGTTCTGATTGGTTCATTTATTTTTAAATTTAGTAATCACATTGTTTCTGTTATGATTGTTCTTTGTCTATTAATAAATTTTTAATTTTTCTGTTGTATCTGTTTTTGTTATTTATTCTGTCTAATTTTTCCTGTATTTTGGTCTACAAAACTTCTTATTTTTTTTTCTACTAGTTTCCTTGTTGAAAAACCTTTCTTGTTAATAAACTTGTCTTTTTATCTGTTGTTTTTCACTAAGGTGTGTATACTTTTTGGGTTGTGAGCTTGTTCTGCCTAATATTAAGTCACTTTAAGATAAGGCTAGTTGTCTATTTGGGTGAGCTAGACAGATAATCTGTTTTGGCCTCAGTAAACATTTTTTCTTTTGTTATTTACTTTTTCTTTTCTTGCAGTTAGGTGATGGCCAACACTTAACTGTTTTCAATATTTTTCTTTTTATCATTTTAAATAAACTATTTAGAATATATATTCTAACTTTTTGTTTTATAGATGCCTTGCTGAAGCAAAAGTTAAGCAATTTCTGTTTGTTTGTTCTTTTTCCAAAATCAAGTTTCAAATTTGGAGGCTGAAGGGCTCTATTGAATTTTGAAGTAATCCAACAAAAATAGCAATGAAGTACTATTTACAAGTAGGTAGTTACTGAAAGAAATTTGCTATAAGTTCAGATTTCAAATTTAGAAGATGAGGTTCAGGAGTTGTAAAGAAGGTTAAGAAAAAGAGAGAGCCAATGATATTTTTGCAATATTTTGTAAATAGTAATAATAATAATAATAAAATTCTATATTAAATATAATCAATAATTTTTTTTTTTTTTTTGTACTAAATTTTTATAATTAATAAAATGATAATTAATAAAATAATAAATAATAAATAAATAAGTAATGTTTATAAAATGATAATAATATATTAGGTTTTATAGGTTACAGTTTCAATAACAACTTGGTGTTCCCAGTTTTGTCATTCATGATATCGTTCTAAATGATCACTATTATAGTATTTTTGTAAAATTTATCTCTTGTTGTTGCAAAGTTGATAAGCACTATTTCCTAATTTAGCATAGATAATAAATAGTCCAGTTCTTTTATCTTTAAACTTTGCAGAGCATGAGGCTTCTATATTCTTTTATTGGATTAGAACTTTATTTCTAACTTCAAATTCTTTTGGTTTTAGTCTTTTGTCATGTCTTTCTTTTTGTTTTTCTTGTAATGCTTCTGTATTTGTTTAGCTTGTTCTTGTGCTTCTGGTAGTTTATCTATTAAATCAAAAGCTTGTACAAAATACTGTCTTCTAAGTTTATTTTTGCATTAGTTTCTTTTATTAGCAGAATTAATTCTATTAGTAATACAGCTTGTCTTTTATAAGTCAGCTAAAAAGGTATATATCCAGTAGTAGTATGCTTTTTAGTTTGATAAGCAAAAAATATAGCAGGAATATTTATATCCTAATCTTTACTAGTTCCTACTTTTGCTAATAATTCACACAATGTTCTGTTTAGTCTTTCTATTATACCATTTGTCTGTAGATGATATGATGATGAAAACTTATGTTTTATAAAAAAGTTTTCATATAGAACTCAAATTATTTCACTTCAAAAGTTAGGTTCTTGGTCTGAAAGAATAATCTTGAGTATTCCATGTCTACAAACTATTTCTATAAAAATAAATTTTGCAAGTGTTAAAGCACTTGCAGCTGACACAGCTTGAGCTTTTGGCCATTGAGTTAAATAGTTTGTTGCAACAATAATATATCTATTATTGCAAGTGAAAATAGGTAAAAGTCCTACTAAATCAATTCCAATTCTTTCAAAGGCTTGTCCTATTTTTATATGATGTAAAGATTTTTGTCTTCTAGCTTTGCCTCTTCTTTGGCATTGGTCACAAGTCTTGATATATTCTTTAATATCTTTATATATTTGATCCCAATAATATCTTTTGAAATTTTATGATACATGGCATCTATTTCTAAATGTCCTGCAGTAGGATGACTATGCATCATATATAAAATAGGATCTACTTCTGTCTATTTAATAACTCTAAATGGTTTGTCTATGGATTTCTTTTTCTTTTTATACAAAAATCCATTTTGAATCATAAAATATTTAGCCTGATTAGTAAGCTGTTTCTATTGATAAGTAGTAAAGTCTGAAGGTATAGTGTTAGAATTTAAATAATTAAATAGATTATATTATTGATCTAAGTTTATTATTTAAAAATTTTTATATTAAAGTCTTAAGAGAGCATCACATTAGAGTAAATTCTACCTGATTTATAAATAATTGTAAAGTGATAAAGTTGAAGTTTCAAAATCTAGCATCCAATACATCCTTTGGGTTTTACAGTTTTAAGCTATTTTAATGCTAAGTGATCAGTTATTAAGATAAATTCTGTAGCTTTTAAATAACTATAAAAATATTTAATGGCTTATACTATTGCAGCATATTCTAATTTTGTAGCAAAATAATTTTGCTCTTGGGATAACAAACTTTTACTAACATAAGCAATAGAATGTTCTCTACCAACTCTATCCTTTTGGCTTAATGTGGCTCCAAAGCATGATATGAAGCATCTGTAGCAAGTATAAATCTCTTGCTAAAATCAGAATAAGCTAGTATAAGTGCAGTAACATGCTTTTCTTTAAATAATTCAAAGGCTTGTTGTTGTTTACTTCCCCAATGATAAGGTTCATCTTTATATAGAAGTTTATTAAGAGGTTGGGCTATTGCTGAAAAGTTCTGAATAAATTGTCTATAGTATTCAGCTAAACCAAGAAAAGATCTTAATTTAGTGGTATTTTTAGAAGGTTGAATCTTTAGTACAGCATCAATTTTTGCAGGATTTGGAGCTATTCCTTTTGAACTAATAGTATGTTCTAAGAAGAGTAAGGATTTTATTCAAAAGTTGTACTTGTCAAGGTTGAGTTTTAATTCAGCTTCTCTAATCTTTTGAAACACTATTCTTAAATGTTTCAAATAATCTTCAAATGTTTTTGAGTATACATTGGTACCATCAAGATAGACAACAACAAATTTTCATACAATTTCTTTATATACTCTGTTCATAAGTCATTGAAATGTTACTAGTGCATTGCATAATCCAAATAGCATTACATTAAATTCATAAGTGCCATATTTTGTAATAAATGCAGTCTTTTCTCTATCTTTTGAATCTATCATAACTTGCCAGTAACCACTAGCTAAGTCTAAAGTTGAGAACTATTGTGATCCAGATAATGCATTTAACATTTCTTGTATTCTTGATAAAGGATAAGCATCCTTTTTATTGACATTGTTAAGTCTTCTGTAGTCTACACAAAATCTTAACTTCTATTCTTCTTCTGTACTAGGACAACAGGTGATGCCCAAAGGCTTTCTGATGGTTAAATTATATTGCTTTCAAGCATTTGTTCAATTTCTTCTTTGATAAAGTTTTGTTTATCAGGTGGCATGTTGTAAGAGCATAATTTAACAGGTAGTACATTTTCTATATAGATACAATGTTTAACTTTATCTGTTCTGCCAAGTTCTGTAATATCTTTGGCAAATAAATCAGCAAATTCTTCTAACATGTTTTTGAACAATTGTCCTTGTTCTTTAGTAAGTAGTTCTACATTTACAGTATTTGTTTTTTCTAAGACATATTTCTTATATAGTATTAGAGCATCTATTGTATAAACATGTTTTTCTTTTAATGCATTTCTTTGCAAAGCCTGTTTCAAAGCTTCTTCTTCTGTTGGTAATTCTTTCTTAAGTAGTAATTCTTTAATTTCTTCTAAGTCTTTTGGGTCTTTTGGATCTTCTGAATCTTTTAAATCTTCTGGGTCAGGTAGTTTTTGAACTTGTCTAGGATAATTCAAAAATTTTGGGATGCAAAAGCCAAACAAGAATAATAATTTGTTCATTCTTGATGATGAGTTATTTGCTCTTTGAAAAATTCTAACATCTTTTCAAAATTGTCTTCTAGATATTGAATTCTGGCTTCCAATCTGGCAATGATTTGGTCTTTTTTATCTTTTTTTTTATTCTTTCTCTTCTTAGTAATAGTGTTCTTACTTATTTCTATAGGTTTCATGATAGTTTCTTCTGATAACTCTGCTATTTCTATAATGTTTTCTTCTTCTGGAATAGTTTCTTCAGCAAGAGTTAACTTGTTTAACTCTTGGTAACATTTATCACAATATCTTTGATGTTCTTCCAATTCTGCATATTGTTTAGCAAAAAGGTATTCATAGCAAAGAGCTACTTTTTCTTTAAAATTCTTTCTTAAGTTTTCTACTGCTTTTCAAATGTCAAAGTCTAGATGAGCAGTATTAAAAGATTCATTTAAAATCTGTTGTAAGGTGGCTTCTTCTTTCTCAGTAAGGTTTACTTGTTCTGTTCAAAGATTGTAATTTCATCAGAGGTCCACTTACGACTATATTTATCATAGTCTTGTTCTTTTATGATTTCCTCTATAGTCTTGATGTTTTCTTCTAATAAGACTTTAGCAAGTCAATAAATTTTATCTTGGTTCAAGTCATACTACTTCCAGCACTCTTGTTGAACTCAGTATAATGTTTAATTCTATTTTAAATATCATAATATTGGTTATATTGCAAATCTGAGTTAACTTTATAAGCATACATACATTCTAATTCATAGAACCATAGGTCTTCTTGCTTACTTTCTAAGTAATGCATTCTTAATTGAGGTTTCTAAATATTACATACTTTATATTGAACAAGAGTTCCTCTTCCTAATTCTGTTGTATAATATTCATAAGTTTCTAGTTCATTAGGATCAAGGCCTTCATAGTAGGTCTTGTAGCAAACAATACAAGCAAGTTAAGTTTTTAGCTTATATAGTTTTTTTGATTGTTGTAGGATAAAGCAAAAACAACAATAGTGGGTTCTTTTTTTGCTGTAGAAGGATTGTCTTTCTTGTTCTACCAAGTCTCAATTACATCCATATCTATAAGTTAGGTTATTTAATTTCAGTTGAGTAACAGAGCAGTTTATTTCTATATGGCTATATTTATTACAGCTATAGCATTGGTTTTCTGTACAGTCTTTGAACAGGAAGTAGTTTGTTTGCAATTCTTGCAAGCCAATTGTCTTCTTGGTCTGTTGGGACAGTTTGTAGATTGATGACCATATTTGTTGCAATGTTGATATCTATTTTTAGAGCAGTTTTCATGCTAATAAGTAGTCTTGTTGCAGATGTGACATGCAGAATAGGTTTTTCTTTAGGAGTAGGTGGTCCATTCTCTATTATAATCTTCTTTTTCAGAACTTACAAAAAAAGACATAGGTTTCATATGAAGTTAAATATTCCTGCTTATACAGTTCAAAATCTTCTAGAGTAGTACAAGTAGGTTGTTTTTCTTAAGGCTGTTCTTGCTTATAAAATGTATCAAGAACAATTTTTCTTTCTTTTCAATAAATAGTATATTAAGAAGTTTTCTAGTTATAGTTAGCTTCTACTTTTTTTGTCTAATTATTTCCTAATAGAAGTGAATAAGAAGTAGCAGATACAACTTTTACATCTAAGGGAATAAGTCATTCTTGAACTCTAATAGGCAAGTTTCTAATAATTTCTAATATTCTAAAGGTAGTTCTAGTAGCAGTGACAATAATGCTCTTAGATGCTTCTTCTATTTTCAATCCTAATTCTTTTGCTGTCTGGTGGAAGATTATACTAACAGATGCTCTACTGTCAATAATAGCAGGATAGGTTCAGTCTTGAATATCAATATAACATTTGACAGGAGTGATAGTAATAGTATACTGAGGTATAGTAATTTTCTAGTTCTCTGCTGTAATGTAAGCAGTAAGAGCAGTTCTAATAGAAGAGTTGTTTAATAAACTTTTTCAATTGTTAGTATTTGAAGTAGTTTGCACTTGCAGCTATATTTACATCTCAATAGTAGAGTGAAGGTAAGTGATAAATCTTGGTTCCCATCTTTCTTGACTTCTGTCTCTAGATCTGTTTTTTCCTGAATAGTTTCTGTCTTTCGATCTGCTTCTGCTTCTGTTTCTTTGATAATTATTTCTTTAATTTTTATAGTTTTTTCTGTTATTATTATTGTGATTATTATTGTTGTTTTTGCTTTCTCCAAAGTTTCTGTTCCTTTGGTTTTCATTTTGTTTCTTTCTACAATTTGCTACAAAATGTTCAGGACTATTACAATAATAGCAAAAAGCTTTGTTCTGTGCAAAGTTAGATTTAGGGTTATTTTTTCTTTTTGCAGTATAGGCTGTGTAAGGTTGTGAAGTTTGTTGAGCTTGTGATATTGGTTAAGGTTGGGTCATGACTGAGTTGATATATAGTTAGGCTAGTTGTTTGGTAATATCATTAATATCATCTTTTTCTGAGGTGGCCATTACTTTCTCTAGTTTCCAATGTTTTGCTTTTTCAATAGCAGCAGCTAAGTCCTCAGGAACTGATGCTTGTACAAGTATTGCATATTCAGGTCATAATCCTTTAATAAAGAGCTAAACAATAAAGTTATTTGAAAAGCTCTTATCAGGATCTACTTTTCTTCTAAGCTGTTTAAATTGAGCAATATATATATTAACAGTATAAGTTCCTTGTTTTAAATTAAAAAATTCCTGTTGCCATATAGCTTTTTTCTTAACTATTTTAAATTGCTCCAAGAATTAAGGTTTAAATTGAGAATTATCACTTCTACTATATGACTAAAAATAGTCATCTTCAAGTTCTTTAAGCCAATCTTCTGCATTGTCCTTCATATATGCCTGGGCAATTGCAAGTTTTCTAAGTTCAGTCTATCTATTGGCAATAGTAGCTCATTCAAATTTATTGATCCAGTCAACTGGATCTTCAGTTCCATTACCTTTAAATTATGTAATTTTAAAGAGTAATTTCTCTACAGCTCCAAGAGTATCAACTAGTCTATTCATTGCAGCAACAGTGTTGTCCATGGCTCTTTCATCTTCAGAGTCAAGTTTATCAATAATAGTTTTATTTGAACTTTCTGATTCTTCTTCTTCTGATAAAAATTGTTCTTCTTCAAAATAAGTTTGTTCTGATAGTGAGTTAAGGTCTTTAACAGTTAGAGTTGTATCTTCTTGTTAATAAGTTTCCAAGTTTTGAACAAGATCTTCAGAATCAATTGGTTGTTAGTAGTTAGATAGTATCTTAATAATAGAATACTTAGGTTGTGCAGTTGGGATATTAGGATGGCTAGTTGCTCCTGATAAGCCAAAAGTTAAAGAGGGTTCCTCTTTAGTTGTAGTAGGGTTTTTATAATTGTAGAGAAAGATTCTTCTGGTCTTGATTCAATACTAGGTCAAGGCAAGAGAAAATTAATTCCTTTAGTTAGAAGATTAGTAAATCTAGTAACTGGTCTTAATGTTGTTAAAGTTGAAAGTCAAGAGATGTAAGAAGGTTGAGTAGAAGTGTAAAAGGGTTCTTGAGTACTTTTTCTTTCTTGTAAAGCTATTAGTTAAGTAGAAAAGAAGGTAATGATCCTCTCCTTGAAGGGTTATTTTGTCAAAAAAAGCTATACTGTTCACTGGTTTGATCATCACTATATGGTGCTAAAAAGCTAGAGTTTACAATAGGTATTGAGGTTTGAATAATAGTAACAATAGTGGTAATAGAAGAAGTAGAAGTAGTAATTGGTTCTTTTATAATAATAACAGTTCCTTGTAGTAATTGTTGAGAAGTAAATGTACTAGTTTCTTGCTCAGAGCCTTGTGTTAATTCTAATACAACAGCTTGTAAAGCTTCAATATGTTGTTGAGCTCTAACTGGATCATTAATAAAAATATTGAATGGAGTTCTTTAGTCAGCAGTAACTTATAGTACTGAGTGGTGAGAGGTATATTTTCAAAAGAGAAGTTGGATAATTTCTCAGGAATTAGTTATCTGGTTTTGATAATAACAACTAAAAATAATATTTCTAGTAGCAACTCAAGCAGCTAAATGTGCAAAAGTAGCTAGCCTTAGAAAGTTAACTTGGGTAACTTTAGTGAAAGAAGTGGCATGAAAGGCTTCTGAATACCAAGCCCAAAATTTAACAAAAGTTTATGAGAATTAAGAGAAATAGATGTTGCTAAATAATACTAAGAACAAGATAAATCAATTGCAAAAGTTTGCAATATAGTAGTAGTGAAAGAAGAGTTTTTACTAGGAATCTGTTGATATCTTCAAATATTTTCTAAATGAAATTGAGTAATAAACTCTACTATAAAATAAATTTCTTCAAGAAGTGTTAGTACTAACAAGTAATAAAATGATAAAATAAAATAATAAAAATTAAGAAAATAAATCTAAAACAAAAATGCTAACAAGTAAAAAATTCAAGTAATTAATCAAAAGTTTAAACAATTTAAAATATATTCATCAGCTAGTAAGTAATATTAAAATCAAAAATTAAAATCAAAAATCAAAATTAAGATTATTTCAAAAATCAAAAATTCAAAGATAGAAGGTAAAAGCATAAACTTCTTCAATTCCAAAATACAAAATACAAATGCAAAATACAAAATAATTCAATTCAATTTGAGTTAGTAGAGGTATACTAAAATATTAATTCCAAAATTTCAAAATGCTTTTTCACAATTGTTGCTTTCAAAATAAAATCCTTTCTAGAGAGAAAATTGCTTTCTGAGATAGTTTTTTTGAGAGAAGCTTCTGTTCTTTTCCTGGAATAAATTTTAGCTTTCCACCAGAAGGCACTAAAATGTTATAAGATTGTAGCATTCTTGGTACAATACAACTAAATAACAAGATTACCTGGTATAGTAATTGACTATTGCAAATATATACAGAGTGAAGATGTAGTAGTTTACTTTACTATACAGTAGCAGACAAACAGTTCAAGATAGTAGCAATATATAGATTAACTTTTATTAAATAAACATACAGTAACAATCTTGCCTATAGGAATTACCCTAGAGGAAGAATATCACTTTTACAAGTTAGGTGTAAAGGTAGAAGGATCTAGGTTAAGGTATAGGAACTTAGAATTAGCAGAAAAGAGTAAAAGGTATCCTTTATATATCTTTTTACCTAGCAGAAATAGTAGAAATTTGAGTAACATTACTTGATACTGTACTCAGGATAATGGGGTTTGAACAACATTAGATATTATTATATTTGAGACAATGAAGATTTGAACAACATTAAATGATACTTTGCTTGTGGTAGTGGGAACTGTGCAGAGGCAACTTAGGATATTGTTTATATTATTGCTCATTTATGCTTGAAACACTTGGAACTTGTGTTTAGACACTTGGATCTATGCAAAGGCACTTAAAATTTGTGCAGGAATACTTGGGTTTCATGTGAGAACACTTGGGGTTTGTGTCAAAGATACTTGAGATTCTAGTTCTGTAGCACTTGGCACAGTAATTTGGTGCTAGGATATATGAAACTTGTATAGAGGTACTTGGGGTTTGTAAGATGATTGTAACATCACAAATGTTACTCAGTGTTATTTGACTGTACCACATTTCTAATAGCCAATTAAGATTCTTTTATCTATCTACTATATAATATAACTATTAACTAACTAATAACTAATAATAAATATAATATAAAATACAATAATAAATATATATATAATTACTAATACTACTATATAATATATTATGCTAAAATCTACTTTGTAACATTATAGATAATTATGAACATCTTTACAAAATCTGCATAGAAAAAAGTTGCAATACTAAAAAACTAATTGAACATTGCAATAGTATCATTTCAAAAAAACCATTTCTGTATCCAAACAATAATTAGAAGAAGATTTGTAACATGTGTAATATTATTCTTAAGGATCCATATTATAATAACCAGAGTAATCATATTAAAACATATAATCTTCTACCTGATGTTAAAAAAAAAGTATTTGAAACAATTGATAAAGAATACTTCAGAATAGTTAAGGAATATGATGCACTAACTGTTAATTTTACTAAATCAAGAACTCATTTTTTGAATAAAAATTTTAAACTTCCAAATTTAAAATATCTATTTTTATGAGTTCTTTGTGCAGAAAATTATGAAAATATTAAAGAAATATGTGCTCTTTTACTTAATTCATATAATATTAAAGAAATTTATAGTAAATGTTACCAAATAGATATTAATAATTTTGGAGGTGTATCATTTTTGCAACTTAAGGTCATTCTTCTTGCAACTATGATTGAATAGTTATTTTTTATTTGTACTTTATTAAGTTTACTTTTATTAAATAAATATGAAAAGTTAAATTAAAATTACTAGTATTTAAAATCTATTTTATTTTCAATTATTTCTAATACTTCTTAAAATATGCATAACTAGTCTAATAACCTGATCCACTATGACCATAATTACTAACCAGAAAGATTTTTCTTTTGTTCTTTTTACTGACTAAATATTCTGATGCTAAATGAATTCCTTTATCTCTTACTAGTCATAATCCTACTGAAGTTTCTATGACATGTTTTTTTTTGAATATAGGAATTAATTTTTAACAATTTGTAATAATTTCTTCTATAACTCTATCATCAACTTCAGTTGACTAGTGATTTTTTCATCAAGTTTTACCTAAAGCAACTGTTCCATCAGAATAAAAGACAACATAGATAGAATCTTTTACTTTATCATTATAATGCATATAAAAGCATGTGTTCAATTGAGGTAATTCAGCAATAATAAGTTATCCACTAACAGAATAGATCTTATTCTTTTCAATTTGACTAACCACTCTATTTGCTTTTAATCTTAAACAATTAATTTCTGCTTTAGTTTTATAATTGATTACATTAAAGATATTATCAACTGTTTTTTTAACAAAGATTCATCACAATTAATAATTGTTTTTTTCAAATATCGAAGATAACTAACTGGATTAATAGTAACTAGAAAAAGATAATTAAAAGTTAAAAAATAATCATTAGATAGTTAATTCAGTATATTTTATAACAGTAGTATAAGTAATTCTACAAGCAACATTATCAGGCAATTCAAATTGTTTGAGTTGGCAATAAATCATTCCTAAATCCTGAGCTTTTTTAGTATCAAATATTTTCTTCTTGAATCATAGTTCAGTAAAATCTTCTTCATTTTCTCAATATTCATTAAATCTGGCTTTTATTAATTCAATATTCAGATGTTTATTTTTATTTGATAAATTCCAAAAATAAAATAAAGATTTCTTTTTTCTATCTTGTTGCAGATTACTAATATCTATTGAACCTCATCGATAAGCAAAAGCACTAAAATTTGCATTTTTATTTTAGTATTTTATTATTATAAATAAGACAGCAAACTGTATTTATAAAGGACTAGTATAAGTTTTAGGATCATAAACATGATCACTTGAAAAGTTTTTAGTAATAATTTTTACTTTATATACATGCTGTTAAAGAACTATTGCAGTTGTTAAACCAATAACACTAGCATTAAAAATAATGATTTCAGACATTACTACTTGTAGTTTCTTAATTATTTTAGTATTCTTAATCAAAATAAAAATGTCAAAAGATGTTATTTAAAATTTAATGTTTACCTGTTATTTTGCTTTATTATATTAATAAACCAAAAAAGAAATCTAGGAATAAACATTTTTACAAAAGATATTGTCTACTATTGTATCATTTCAATCATAAGATAAGTGTATGATGTTACAAAGTCTTATTCATTAAACTGGGAACTTATTATTAGACACTTAGAATTTAACAGTTAAATGGTACTACCAGAATTATAACTATAATCTTTATCAGTATAAAAATGTATTCAATATAATCTAATCAAATCATAATAACTGAAATCTGATATATAATCTTCTTAAGATGTGTTTATGTATTTCTAATCATGTTGTTGTGTTTTTAAAAGACCTATCACAAAAATATAAAGAACAAACAATTTCTAATATTATAAATGAATCAAACATAACATATAAAACTAAATCTAAAAAAAAATACAACAAACCTAAACCTGAAAAAATACCATGCCTACCAAATGCATTAATTTTTTATCATATGAATAAAAAACAATTATTGATTAAACAAAACTTAAATTTTAGTAATAATGAAGTTTCTAAAATCATAGAAAATATGTAGTACAATGAATTTCATGAAGTAAAAGATGAATAGAATGCATTAGCATTAAAGAAAAAATTAAAGCATGTACAAAAATATCCAAATTACAAATACTATTCTTGATGTTCAAATAAGAAATAAAAACGAAATAAAAAAGATAAACAAGAAAAAAGAATTAGAAAGAATAAAATCCTGGAATCTAAAAAAGACCACTTATTATTAAAAACTATGAACCAGTAATTATACCTGAAAATGAACAAGTTTTACAAAAAATAGATCAACTAGAATTAACAGAATGCAATAATTAGTTTGAAACTGGTTTTAATATAATTAATGATCAAATTATTAATGAATATTTATTTAACAATCCTCTAATAGAAGAAAACTTTATGTATATTCCTTATTTTTTTATGTTTATATAATCTAATATGAATTAAGATACATTTATATTTGTATAAATACTATGTAAACTAAGAATTATAATAAAAATATAATACAATAAGATCATAACAATAAAATTAATAAACAATAATTGCAACCAAGACAACTTAATATTATCAGTTTCAACATAAAAGACCTGAATCATAACATTAAACTCAAAACAAAATGGCTAAAGCAACTAAAGCTGAAGTTATTATTAATATTCTTGTATAGTTTAATTTAAATAAACAAACTATATCAAATCTGAACAAATTACTAAACCCAAAATCAACAAAAAATGTGATGAAACTAAATATTTTTATTATGAATATAATCTTGATATTAATGTCAGAGCAGGACATACAAGCATCCTTATTGGGAATTTAAATGATAAATTTCATGAAAAACTCAGATATTTTAAAGAACAAGATAAGAAAACTTTTTGTTTTAAATCTTTGGTAATATTTATAGATATACAGATTTTATGTACATAATAGATGAACATAAAGTTTCTGGATTCTCACTCATTATCAATCATGCTCTTGAATGGCATGAAGTCAGAAGTAGAAAAGATATCAGCAAAATATTTAACTTGGGCTTAATAAATATTGCCAGAGAATTTACTAAAAGAATAAAACAAAAAATATACTCAAGAACCTATTAACTACTATAAGCAAGAAGAAATCAAAACTGACCTTAGTAAACAAAATGTTTATTTATGAACAAAAGAATAAAACAAACCAAGTTTATTATATGTAGAGTAAAGTTATTAAAGATAAAACAGAAGTATATTGTGTTGTAATTGAAGAAAATAGTACTAGTAATGGAGTAGTTAAATGTATTGAAGAGATGTATTTAACTCCTAGAATTAATTCTTTATTCAATAAAGTTTTTGAATATTGTATTATTAAAATTCATTGTTATGAAGAAAATGCAGACTGCTTGTATATTTTAATCAAAGTTAAATAAAAACTTGTAATTTCAATAAAATAATAAACTAATTTTGGCAAGCGAAGCACCAATTACAAGCAGCTGCTTTAGTGGATGGTTGTTGCAGGTGGGCCCTAGTTGGGTAAAAAGAAACTTATAGTAAAAACTCTTGATCTTGCCTTATTGGCTTGAGGAGATTAGCAATAATTCTATATTCAATAAACCAATAAATATAATACTATAAATAACTATATAATAAATAAACAAA
>CAJVQA010003837.1:0-18626 GCA_910591915.1 Cetraspora pellucida | reverse complement strand
CCCCTTGACATCGCCTCACACCTAACCCAAGTAAGGCAGGTGAAGTCAACGTCCATTCCCAGCGCAACAGGTTGGTCTAGGTCGACCTTACTTTAATTGCAGGAGGTGGTTGGGTCCCACATGGAGGCTTGTGTACTTTCATATGGCTTCTTTGGGGCCGGGCGCACATGTTTTAGATGGATCGTCATGGGCAACTCTAATTAGGTAAGTATGCCACAATGACGTCCATTTCGCAGGTTCTACGAGGTGTCGGTTTTACCTCTGACAACGGTGATTTAGAGAATATGTTATAAGTATACTTGTTGGACAAATCCAAAACCCCCCAAAATAACTGCTTTTATAAAAAAATTAAACTTGATGTTTTAAGGTGTCCTAATTTCCCTCCCGCCACTTCTCTATCGGAGAGCTATAAAGTTAATCAATAACAGAGATTCCGATATGCGAATTATTAGTCAAACCAATCAGAAGTGATGTTTTATACGTAACTATATGGAATATAGAATCTTTGCTAACGAAATGACACGTCGGGACTATAGTTTCAAAAAGGGACATTTTGTTAGCAATGATCATATATGTCATTTGTTTAAAATAAAGATTATTAACAAAGTTTTGAGATATTGGTTTGGCCAAAGTTTGGGATTTGGATAGCGAGTATAGATATAAGGCATTAATTCGTCTGTTAAATTTACTCTCGTTTCATAGAAGCTTTAAGATACCTGAGCTTTAAAAGAATTATTGTGAAACGTATAAAAAATCAATTATCCATCTATGAATTCGATTCGGATAACTAACCAAATTGGACATTTTCCCTTGGCAGTACTCAAGACAAAATGCTGTTCTGGTACTTTCGTATCAAGCAGTTAATTTATGTATTGTCATTTATATTTTATGTGCAGTATCGTATCTTTTACCATACTTTCTACACATTTTTTTTTTCTTACACTTACATATGATTACGTGTTTAAAATTCTTTTCGATAATATAAACTTCGATACAGTGATTGAATTAAGTGCTTCAATTGTACATTTCAGAGCGTTAATTTTTTTTATGACTTATAACCAATTAAACACGTAACCTTCAAACTAAATACGTAAAGTTCAAACACCTGGAAATAGACAGGTACATTCAATCTCAAACTTATTTTATTGAAACAAGAATTTCTAAAATGACCTTACTATTCGTCTTAATTAACTAAAAAGATATAATACCAAAAATATATATACATACATGAATAAAAAAATAAAAAATATGTACAGGAATAAAAAAATAAAAAAATATGTACAGGAATAAAAAAATAAATAAAAAAAACATATGTACACGAATAAAAAATATCATAATAAAAAAAGAAAAATATAAATTCGACTAATTCTAGACCAAGCCTGATAAACTGTTTACTCGAAATTTAAAATTATAAGTTTCGTAATGAAATCCGGTTTAGACCGTGTTTTCATGTAAATGATATTTATACAGAATTTTCAACCTGCTTAGTTATATGAGCTAATGTTAAATCGATTTTTACATACTTTAAATACTTCATATTCAACCACATTAAATCTCTTTTTTGATGTTCTGATTGATTTTTCATAGTTCTTTTGTATACAACTCCACTTATTATTACAATTCACATACGAATTCAATGAAAGATCTTTACAGCCAAAGGATGGACCACAACAATCATTATCATAATAAATCGCTTTGTCTTTTTTGCCAGATTTAATTTGACTAAATTTAAAATTAGATCTTCCCAAAAAAAAAATAAAACTTTTATTTGTCGTTCCATATTGATGACTAATGTATTTCCAAGCAATTGGGTTGTATCCACCAAGAATTTCACCCGTCCCTTTAACTTTTAATATTACGAGAGTTCTAGATATATTATCGCATAACTTGTGAAAATTCTCGACTGTGAATCCATCTCTACTACCTCTAAGAAGCAATTTAAATTCATATGGAATTTGTTCTACTGTATATGGGTCTAATTTGCCATCAATTTGAGAAGCAATTGCTCTGGCATGTTCAATGTTAATAATAACACTTGGTATTATAACTGATGAATTAAACCTTTGAAATATTTTCTCAATAATAAATCCACCATCTTCTAATTGCATTAAGTCTTCATAAACTTTTTTGATTGTTGGTTGATTTGGATTGTTTTTGTCCATGCATTTGTTACAAAGTTCAATACATTCACCCAATAAATTACGTTCATTCAATAAATTAGGTTGTAATGAATTTTTGAAAATTTTCGAAAGAATTTCTCCAAAACGATATATGTCATCTCGTTTTTTACCACTTGAACTTAGTCCAATACCTGAAATCATCATTGCATGATTATGAACTAAAATATTTGTAGAGTTCTACGATACCGAAAACATTAGTATTAATAATATTTATATGGTCAATAAAAAAAAAAAAAAAAAAAAGAAAGAAAAATACTCACAAGATTACCGTGAATGATTTCGTTTTTATGTAAAATGTACAGACCTTGTGCTATTTCTCTTGCGATACGTAATTTATCAAATAAACTCATTCTCAAAGATTGACTGTCCAAATACGCGTTCAAGTTTCCTCCATTAGCAAAAAGCAGAATCAAGCAATAATCTTTATTATGATCTATTTATAGAAATATAAATATTATTAAATCAAGACTAAAATTTGAATAAAACCTTAGGGCTCATCGACATGTACAATAAAATTATTTGCACCTTTAGCTATTCCGTAGAAATTAATAATATGAGGAGATCCTCTAAGCTTTTTTAATTTTTGAAGCTACATAATAAAGTAAGCAAAAAAACATAAATAAATTCTAACAATATTACCCTATTATTAAGTTAAATTATAATACCTTTTCAACGAAAGTTCCATCAAGATTAGGATAATTTCTCAGACTTATAAGAGCGACGGTTATGTTTAATTCGTGAAAGTTGGCTTTCTGTACTGTTCCACTGGATTTCGTAAATTTAAATTTACTCTTCTCATAAAAATCAACTGTTTTTTCCAACTTAGCTTCATCAAGAGTCGTCCTTGTTTTATTAAAAGCCATATTAGTCTCGGAATAATATTTCTTATGTTCGAAGTTTAAATTTACGGATATTTGAAGAGGCAAATTCTGTGGCAGGTTTTATTCTCGTAATGTCTATTCTCGTGTTGTTTATTCTCGTGATATTTATTTGGGATACGTAGCACAACCAATGATGACTTACATATATAAAGTCATGATCACTAATAGCACTATATGTAGCGTCTATATTGAATCGTGTGCTGATAGATTTTATGACATCAATTGTTGCATGACCAATATCGTGTTTGCTTCGCCGAATTCTTTTATGACCAAAGATCACACGATTTGAAATGTAATCAGAATTTACTAAAACTACATATGATGTGTGCATACTCATAATCTTTGGCTATTATTGCGTTATGCTTGCAACATTAAAAAAAATTTTTTTTAAATAACATTAAAAAAATTTTTTTTTAAATAACATTAAAAAAATAGAATTTATATTATAAAAAAAAAGAAGATTTGGTCAAAACGTAGTCAAATTCGTGTAACGCATATCATTTCTCCTTTTGGTAAAAGATCTTCAATTGGAAAATTCTTTTTTAATTGCCTTTTTTAATAATCATAACATGTACTAGCGGAATGTTCAGGTATTGTAAAATAATTTTTTTATATATTGCACACCGGGTGAAGGATCAGTTGTGTAACATCGACGGTTCTTCCTGTTAGTGTGATTAAACAAGAAATTGTATTGTTTCGGACATAAATAAGAGATCATATTGGACACAAATACACCATGTTACAATTAACAATTTTAAATTTTAAATTTTCTAATCATTATCGATCATTATCGATCATTATCAATTTATATTTCTAAATTAAAATACGTATAATGTTATCAACAATAGTGTATACATTTTTGTAAATGAGGAAACTCAAATATGAGTAAACTTAGAAGAAAAAAATAACCTTTAAATTTATAACTCAGAACGTCTGAAAAATATTCAATAACGATAACAATAATTTTGCAATCTGTACTCATCTAGAGTAGCCATTTAGATATCTTGTAAAGTAACACATGACTGAAATTAAGACCTATTTTTAGGTAACTATTTTTCAAAAGACATAAAAAAAATTCTACAACAATAAGGATGAACGTCACAATAAAGAAGGCCACTATAATAAAAAGGATGGTCAAAAAGAAAGCCTCCTGGAAGAAGTATTGGTTTTTTTAAATATAAACATTAGCAATTAAAGTGCATTTCAATTTTTTATATGAAAGAATTCTTTAATTTCGTTTCCATCAAATAAAGAATTAAGTCTGAAAAGTTTGCAAAAGTTAGCAAATCTATTTGTTTTGAATAACAGTTTAACATTAATAATTGTAGAAATATTATTATTAATTTAAAATTTTAATAAGAAATGTATCAAGATTTTATGTCGAATAATTAGATTTTAAAACACATTCACTCATATGATTCTGAATTATACACATTTTATGATCAAAATTTTATATTACTTAATGAAATAACTTTTATGAAGAGTGAAACTCACTACGTAGATTTCACGGGGTAAAATCTGCTTTTGCACAATAAATAAGATTGCTAAAGGCAGATTTTTTTTTATCATGCAGTATCATGCGCATTAATATGTACAATTTTTCCATCTTTAGATCTAAGTAAATACATAGTGCTTGACTAATTCAAAAGAATTTCAACATATGTGCACTTTTACCCACATGCAAGAACTTTAAAGACTAGTAACCCAATTGGTACTTTTTTTTTTAATGTGGCCTCTGGCTTTAGGCAATGACTATACGATTTTAATAGTAAAACTTACAATTGTAATTATTTTTTAATCAAATTTACATTATAAAGAACAAAATTTTCTTTTTATTATAGTAAAATTTTTAGTAAATAAAATATTTAAAAAAAATTATACTTCTATATATTGTAAAGCTTTTCTCAGTTGGTTGAATTTGCCTTATTTACACAAACCAATTCATTTGATTAGTTGATATCGATATTATATGATCGCTATATAATTTTTGTAAACAACTTTTGATATCTAAAATTTAAATATTTATATTTCATCAAATTTTTTATCAATTTTAATAATTTTATTATTGTTAGAACCAAAAAAATTTGTTTTACAATTTTACTTAATAGTTTAAAATGATTTATTTAATGAATTTTGAAAAAATAAATAATCTAGATTTTAATAGTTTATATTCTAGTTACCTATTACTTGCAATTAAATTTGTTATCTTTTAGACAGTTACTGCTATTTACTTTTGCTTTTATAAAGCTTATACAAATTCTAATACTAAATTTATAATATATTCTCAATACTTTAGCACCTTTTATATAATACGTATTTCTTTAAATAGTCTAAAAAAATCATCTGGAATGATTATAAAAAGTGTAATAACATAATTATAGTACAATTACAGTATATATATTACAGGAATAACTAAATAATAATAACTATTTAAAAAAAATTTACAATATATGTAACTAAAAAAGGCAAATAAATAGTGTTAATAGTATATTACTACACTTTTTATAATTGTTCTAAATATACAAATATATACTAGCATATATTTTTTTTAATCTGAATTTGATAACTTAGTTGTTAGAAAATAAGTATTGAAAAATTAATTTTTTTTTAATCTTAAACAGTTTTATTAATACTTTATTAGGATCTTTAGGGTCAATAGCATAATTGTTATGTTTTGAGATTACAAATTGTAAGATTGCTAGTTCAAATTGTAGTAACAGCAATTGTAAAGATGCATTTCTAAAAATAGAAAACTGCAATACTATAGCATTAGGGACCCAGGATGTCATCAAACAGACTTATTTTTAGAAAAGATAAGTGACCTGTGATTGAGAAGTCACCTGGTGATGAACACAAGTTAGAATCTGATTTAGAATAATTGAAGTCATGAGACATAATATAAGGTCAAAGTCTGATAATAAAAGATACTATATAAATTTATAATAATAATTGGTTCTGGACAGAGCTTGGTAAAACTTCTGACTCTGACAGAGATTGGTGTAATAAATCACTTCTGAAAAGACTGAAAAAAGATCAAACTAGGAGAGGTTAAGGTTCAGTGATCAAAAACATTTGAGAACATTAATTTAAAAAATATAGAACACAAGAATGATCTTGGCAAGATCATCAAAGAAGAAAAAAAATACTTTATTGGAATTTTTAAAATTATATTAGTAATTATATAAAACTTTTTAATAGTTAAATTTAGCATTATTTAATTATTTTAATAATATTATATTATTAATTATTTAAAAGAATTTTTTTATAACAAGTATATTAATTATCTTTATTGGTTTTTTATTTGATTTATTTTATTATTATTTTTTTATTTTTAATAAATTTTTCTTTTTAACTTTATTTTTATTTAAATATTTTTTTATCTTATTAATTATATTAATCTTGTTTTTTATTATTATATCTTTTTAAATTGTATTTTTTATACTTGATTATATAATATATTTAACACTATTTTTACTATATATTATATTTATACATTTCTGTATTACTTGCTTATTTAGAAACTGTTAAAGCTTTTTTTGTATTTTTATTATAATTAACTCTTTTATTAATATTTTTTATTTTTATTTTTTTTATTTTTATCTTTTAAAATAAAATTATATATAATATTTGTAATAAAATCTTAGTTATTTTTTTTTTAAGTTTTTTTTATATTGATGTAATTAATAATATTTGCATTTATTTTCTGTCTACTATAACTTACAAATTATTTTAGTATTTTTTTTCTTATTTAAATATATTTAATATTTTGTTATAAATTAATTAACAACTTATATATAAATAAACAAACTAAACAATATTTATAACTTTATTTCATCTCCAAATAACTCATAATATTGAATCTTAAAAACAATAAAATTCTCTTTTTTAAATAACTACTTATTGATAATAACTATAATCTGCTTTTTTAAAAAACATCTATTTTTAAACTTTTAAATTCTTTTAAGATTTTAACTCCAAATAGTTCAAAATACTTTTAAATAAAATATTTTTTTCTTCTATTCAATATATATAGTCTAATCTTCAATCCAACTAATTAATTCATTTTTAAATATACTTAATCTAATTATATCCCAATAACATATTCTTAAAAACACAGATATTCTATATTTCATCTGATAATTGGCATATAGGCAAAATAATCAATACATTTAGCTCTACAATAATTTTTTAAAAACATCAAATTATTACATTAACAATAAATACAATTCATATTTCTTTTATATCTACAATTATTCAAATTAATTATAAACAAATATTAATTTTGAATACAAAATATAAAAAAGAAAATATTATTCTGAGTTTAATATTAATATTCAAAAAATTTAAGTATTTTAAAACTTTTTTCAGAAATCTTTTTAATTCAGAATACTATATCTGATTCTATTTATCAAAATCAACTTATAAATATTTACAAAAAAATATTATTTCTAAACTCAAACTACTTACATTTTTATACAAACACCTTAATACTAAATTTATAAATACAAAATATTTTTATTAATATTATTTGGATCTTTGAAAATAATATATAAATTAAATTTAATATTTTTATAATTTATGCAACAAATTCTATAAAAGTAAAATTGACAGCTTTTATCTTTTTTTTCTTATTCTACTTACAAATTATTAAACTTATATTCATATAAACAAATTATCTACTATTCAAACTCTTATATATTTAATACTTTATAATTATAACTCACAAACTAAACAAAATAATCAAAATATTATTTATATTCTAAACTTCTTAACCAATATTAAGTACACTATATATAAAGTTAAACCTTATTCAAATAATACTTACACAACATAGTCAATGCTTTGATTAAATATGAAACTAACAAAACTGAATTAAAACTTAATCTTGATTTCTTTTATTTTTCTATTTTTTTTTATTTAGAACCAAATACTAATTATATACAAACTATATAAATTTTATAAAAATCTAATTTCTATTCAAACATTCAATAAACTTCTTTAACTTAAACTATTACAAATTTTTTTTATTATAAATATTCAACTATTAATTAAAATTATTAACTTCTAAAACTTTAATCTTAATTTATATTCTTTTAGAAACAAAATACTTTTGAGCACTTATCAACAATATTTAAATTAAATACTTAATATCTTACTCTTTATTTAACTCATATTGTAACCAATATAAAATACCAAATATTTACTTTAATATTTCTTTACTTATAGAATTTGTAAGACATTTTTATTAACACAATTACCAATATTCTAAATTTATTAAACCTATCAGAAGCAACAATAATACAAATTCTCAATTTACAAAACTCCTTTTAAACATTATTATATATAATGTATTATTTCTACTTATTATTTAAAATATAATAACTTTTGACTAATACAAACAACTTCAACATATTTTTAAAAAACTAATCAACAATATTTTATTTTTTTATCTAATTTTCTAATAAACTAGTTCAACTCTACTATCTGGCAAACTTAAAATATCAAACAATATAAATAGAAACTAGTATAAGTAATTACTTCTTTAACTAAAAAGAAAACCAATATTTACTTATCTATTTTACAACTTTATAACTTTAATAATACTACTTTTGTTTTTAATACTAATATAGATTTTTTTATTTCTAAAATTCTTACTTAAAATTTTACTATATATACTTGTCTATATTAACTAAATTATCTTAAAAGTTTTTTTATTTTCTTTATAATTAAATATTAATAATAGTTAAATTAACTAATAATAGAAAATAAGAGAATAATATTATATTATTTGTAGTTAGATATATATAGCAACAATAGTGTAGTTTAGAAATATTTTTTTTAGTTATGCATTTATATTAATTGATATATTTATATATTTTTAATTTTTTTACTTGATATTACAAAGTTTATATACTAACTTGTACATACTAACAGTCAAATTCATACAAACTAATAGTTAAATTTATACAAATTAACAGTCAAATTTATACAAAATAATAGTCAAATTTATACAAACTAATAGTCAAATTTGTATAAATAACAGTCAAATTTGTATAAATGACAGTCAAATTCATATATAACATTTTTAATTAAATTACAATATCTTATAACCTAGTACTTAAATTAAATAAATTTAGTATTATTTAATTTATCTAATTTCAATAAATTAAATAATACCAAATTTATATAATTTAAGTTACTAGGTTACAAGATATTGTAATTTAATTAAAAATATTATGTATAAATAGAATTGTCAATTTGTACAAATTTGACTGTCAGTTTGTATAAATTTGACTGACAGTTTGTGCAAATTTGACTGTTAATTTGTATAAATTTAACTTTCAGTTTGTATAAATTTGGCTGTTAGTTAGTATAAAGTTAGTATGCAAAACCTGTATACAAAATCTATATATAAATAAAAAAATTATTTTGTTATTATATATTTTTAATTTTTTTTATTTAATTTTCTAAAAATCAAAAGTTATTTATTATACTTATGTTGTTTATTTTTTTAAAAATTTTTTATTTATAATTATAATTTTTGTTTCTAATTTTAATATCTTAATTAATTTTGTTTTTTTTATTTAACTTTTGTTTAATATTTAAAATTATGAAAGTGTGGTAACTTAGTGAAGTGGATAAGTTGTCAACTCCCAAGTAATAGGTTGTAAGTTCAAAACCTACTAACAATAAAAATTTAAATAATCACCTATAAAATACATAGACAATATTATAGTAATGGCATTTTGTTGATCAGTTAAGATAAGATACCTGTAATTATGATCATACTAGTATGACTGGCAGATCATAAAGCATCTGTGTAACTTTGATTACACAGAGAAATGCAAACTGATACTGGGCAGTGCAAAACTAAGATAAGTTCTTGTGCTATATAAATCTGTAGAACTGGGAAAAACTGATGTCTATTTGGAAATACTGAGTAGAGAGGTAGCATGAATCTTCAATGATACTACTATAAAGTCTAGATCTAGGTACTAATATGAAGGAACTAGACAGACAAAAACCTCAAGTAAGAAGTACTACCAACTAAGCTACTAGATTTTAGAACAAGAAAAAAATATTAGGCAGGTCTTGATGTACCAAAGACAGATTACAGTCCTTTTGAACTATCTAAATTAAAAATTTGAGAACAAAAGTAGAGGTATACTAAAAGTACTAAAGATATACTATAAACTTAGTACTAGTGTCTAGGTGAACTCTGCAAGAATAGCTCATGTTAATGTTCTATAGAGTGAGTAAATAGTTAACAAGAGAGACCTTCTGTGTATTACTGATAGGTGTCATATTCTAAAATATATAATGGTCTAGAAATCAGTACAAAAAAGGTAGATACTATACTGCTCAAATGGTATATTGATTAAATATATATGGGAAATATAGTAGTGTTACATTATAACAGAACAGATAATCAGAGGGTTTAAATAGATAGTCTTCTAGTAGATTATAGGTATAGCATTTAGTATAAAACCTTAAAGTAAACTACTTAAATAGACAACCAAAAGTTACATGTATAACTAGTTATACTTTTATCTTTGTATAAAATAGTTGTAATAACTAATCTAATAAAAAATTAATAAAGTTTTGCTATAAAGTATGGTCTTTAATACAAAAAAAAAACTAATTATGAATTTTAATATTTAGTATATAGTGCACTGCAGTGCACTTTTATAATTGATTTACAAATTTGTATATAAAACAAAAAAAAACTTTTGATTTACTTTAAAGTTAGAATAGGGTTTAAGATTTTATTTAAGCACTAATATATGCAAATTTTAGTATAGAATTTTTATTAGAATTCTAAAAACAGTTTTATAGTTGAAATTTTAAGATATTAGAGTTTTTTAAAAAATTTAAAGAAAACATTTTTGTTTTTGTTATATAAGATCTTTATATTATACAAATGATTTACAAATTTAATTAGCTAAAATACAAAATGCATTGCAGTGTATGTGTATTATATTCTTAAATTCTAAAATTATTATATAAAAGCTTTTAACTAGTAAATTAGTTTTTTAGTTTTTTTAATCTAAATAACATTTTATTTAATTATATTTAACTTTTTTATATAAATTGCTTTATTGTATTTTAGTTTTTTTTTTGCAAAATAAATATTTTTATTATTTTATTTATTTTTATTAAATATTTTTTATTTATATTATATTATTTTTCTTAAATATTTTATTATTATTTATATTTTGTAATAGAGATTTGCTATTTATTACCACTGGTAATCATCACCAGTGTATAATATAAAATAAAATTTTACTAACAAAGCTACTTTGGGGTTCTAATAAAAAAAATTCTCCATGAAATTCTGAGTATAACCCTTTCTTTCTTCTAATTTAAGCTTTTAAACCTTACTCTAAATATTAAAAAAATCAAGTTTTGCTTTGATAAAAGTTTAAATTTAAATATTGTAAATCACTGGTAATGATCACCAGTGGTGAAATGTAGTAATTTTCTTTGTAATATTTTATTAATGTTTTTATTATAGTATTATTATTTGTATAGCTTAGTGTTGGAAATCTATTTGAAATTTATGTTCTCATAAGAACCAATTATTTAATTTAATGTTCTTAAAATATTTTTATGTTCTTAATAACAAAAATCACTGTTACTATTTTTTAAAAATTTTCAGATAATATTGGTAATTTATTTAAATTTTATCTCAAACTTGCTTGTCTTTTATGTTTGTTCATCCTTTTTCCAGAATTTTCAAAATTTATTTATTTTCTAATTGTCATCTTAATTTGTACTATAGTTTATAAAGAACATATTTATCAAGCAATATGTTCTTAAAAATTTTTTATAAAAAACATGTTCAAAGTAACAAATGTTCTTAAATTCAAAAGTATGTTCTCTTGAAAACATGAGAATATTAGATTTTCTACACTAGTATAGCTTACACAATTTAAAAAAAGATTATTAATAATTTGTACAAAATTAGATATATAAAAAATATATAATTACACATAATATATAATGTAATTAAAGATTTTTTATTTTTAAAAGTAAGACGTGCTTTTTTTTTATTTAACATATAATTATATATATATATATATATTGAAGTTAAAATGAGGTTATGTTCATATCTTTATTAATTTATTGAAAATACCTTTAAAGACTTTTCTAGATATAAATTACAAAATCTATTCTAATTACAAATTTATTACAAGAGTAAAGCTCAGCCTATAAAAAGAAACTAACTATTGTCTATCTAATTTATCTGCAATTTAAACCTACTAAAGTGGTTAAAATTCATCTAAATTTAATAATATAAAATGTTGTTTGTAAAGTAACTATAAAGTATTCAATAGTCAAATTATATATTAATTTTGTATAGAGTATAACTAAATAGTAGGCAAGTATTTGGATTGTATGTTTTAAGCTTAATAGTTTATATAAATTACAAGTTGTACTATATAATTGATGTCTGTTAATATAGTATATATCATTATAATTAGTTGAGTAGATCTTTATTGTTTATTTCTAATATATTGTAGGATATTGTTATTTTTTTCTATTGTGCTAGTTTTGTACAATATGGTTTTCATATTTTTTTATAAACTTTTTAAGACAGCTTATATAGAAGTTTTATAATAATGTTTTTTGCTTCTGTTTATGATTGTATAAATAGTCTAATTAATAAAATAAAACTAGTAAGTACATATTCTTATAATGTAGTACATATATTAATTTGTTGTAAAATTATATTATTAAAAAAAAGGCTGTTGTGTTGTGTAAATATTTTTGTAGTTTATTAATTTGAATAATAGTTATTACTTTTAAGTATAGGTTGTAAAGATAAAAGAGAATAAATAATATATTAAGTTATAATTTGATTCTAAAAGATTTGCTATTACTAAGTATAAAGTTAGTATATAAGCTAGTTTTATTAATGTTTTTTTTGTATAAACATGTTGCTTCTCAGTTAATTTTAAAAATAGAAGAATAGTATTGTTTATTTAGTTTTGAGATTGCTATATAGCTATTATAGTGCATTGCAGATGTTTTTAATTTCTTGTCTAATAGGTTGTTTAATAGTATATTGATTATATTGTATAGTATATAAAGTATTGTATTTGTTGTTATATTATATGTTTAGAAAGCTATAATTTAATGCAAGCTTATCTGCTTTATTTTAAATATATTATTTTTATAAGCTGGTATTTTGTAAAATATAATAGTATATTTGCATTATTCAATTAGATTGCTAAATGTATGTTATATTGGTTAATAATTATAAAAGTATTATTTCTATTGTAATATTATGTTATAAATTTGAATATTGTTATTCTAAAAGTATATGCATATAGCAAATAATATAGCTATAAGCTTAGCTTTATATAATAATAGCCAAAATTTAATTTAAAAAAGTAAGTTTTAATAATAGTATTGTTACATATTTGTATGTATTCAAATTTATTAAACACCTATTAGTAAAAATATTAATAACAGATCTATTAGTATAAAAAATAAAGTTAGTATGTTTAGTGTTTTGGTTTGCAATTTGTTGTAGTATAATAGAAGATAAGTTAGTATAGAATATAAGAGAAATTAGATTTTGTAATAAGATAATATATGAAAGTATAGAAATTTAGATAAAATTATATAGTGCAATTAAATATACAAAATCTGTATAATTTGCATTAAGCTTGAGTTTGTTTGTAAAGTTATATTGTTTTCTTCCTAAGAATTTTGTAGAAATGCTAGCAGAAATATTAAATATACAGTGATTTTGTATCCTGTTATAGTTATATAAACATCCTAATAAAATTAGATAAAGATCTGTGTTGAGTATATTTGCTTTGATTGTTTAGTATATAATAAATATAGTATGTTGTTTTGGTTATATTTGCATGTCTTTTCTATTATTAATTGTTTACTGTTGTAATTAACTGTAATAAGACAAGATTTTAATTTAGAATTGAATTATAGCATTTAGTTATAAATAATAAAGAGTTTGTTTATAAAAGCTTTAAATTAAAGTCATATTTTCTTATATAAGAGTTTGTGATAATTTTTTTTTCTAATATTGTAAACTATTTTGATTTAAGTCTTGCTAGAATTTGTTCAAGTCTTGATAAGATATGTTGCCAATCTATGAGTATAAAGTTGTCAGGTAAGATTAGTTGTTCAAGATAAAGAATATATTTGATTTACAATTGTTTATTAAAATTATTATAATCTTTATATATAAATAACTTTAAATAATATAATTTTAATATTCTTTACTAAAATATTTTAAAATATTACAAAGTTATTTATATATAATTATAATTTTTTAATATATAGATAAATATATAATAAAACTATATTTAAATTATATATATTTTATATATTCTAAGTATAGTTTTGTTAGTATTTAAAATATAAATATAAATACAAAAAAAATTTTTTTTAACCTTAAGCAGTTATGCTAGAACTTTATTAAGATTCTTAAAACTATATACTTTTATAATTATATAGAATTTCTCAATACCTAAGTCTAGCATTATTTGGCTACCCAATTGGTATCTAAGTGCAACCTGCTGCACTATCTCAATTAGAGATAGACTGCTTATCTAACTACTTAAAGCCATATTAGAAGGGTCTTTTCTTTTCTGTAACAAGCATATCATTTGTCTTTCAAGCTTCTTTCTATATTTGATTTAATTTTTCTACTTTCTTTTTCTTCTCTTTTTCCTTTGTCAGCTTATCTTATTTTGTCTTTGCCAGCTTGTCTTTTTTTATTCTTTTCTTTGATTTTCTTCTTATTTGAGCACCTTTTTTCATTTTAATAGTTATATTGATCTTTTTTTCCTATTCTTGTATTTTTCTACATCAGACTCTTTATATTTGGTTATAAAATCTATTCCATACTGTTCTTGTTACTATATTTATGCATTTTTGTACTATCTGTCTACTTAGAATCTGTTCAAGCCTTTTTTCAATCTCTGTCATGATTAGTCCTTTTATTATTGACCTTCTGTTTATAATTTTTTCTACTTCTGTTTTTTCAAATAGTTCTTCATATAGAACTAGAGATAAAATTCTGTCTTTTTTACTTTCTTTAAAACTGTTCTATATTATTACTATTGCTACTTTTTGAATTCTCTACACAAGCTTTTTTGTTTACTGCAGTTTGCTAGATGTGCTTGAGTTTTCTTTTCACCTTTTTGACAAACTTGGCAGTCTGTTACTATATAAATCTCTGGTCTTTTTCTATTTAACTCTTCTAGTATTGGTAGACTGTCCATTATGCATTTGATCACTATTGACTTTCTAGTATTAAGTTTTTTTGATGTGCAGTATACACCTTTTGTTCTGTTTATTTCTTTCTAAAATTTGACTAATTATGTTGTATATTTTCTGTTTCTGGTTCTAATGTTTGAATTGGGTTTGTTTCTCTCCAACTGGCTCCAATTCTGATATTTGTCACTATTTTGCAAAGAAGTCTTATTGGTATATCAGCTTTTTGTTTTTCTATTCCAAATGGTACTCTATTCTCTTGCACTTGATCTTTTCTGCAGATATTGTCTTATTATATGCTGTTTTGTTTTTTTAAGTACATCTGCTCTGTCATTTTATTTGTTATTACTGTGGCTTTTAACTTTAACCAGTTCTATTTTAATGTTTTAGCTTTTGACTAGATTTACAATATTTATTAGCCACATTGCATTTTTCTTTTTTAGAACTTTAACATCCCCTGCATTTTGAATTGCTCTGCTAATATTTCTTAATGCTGCTAGGCTGTCTGTGTACACTTCTATAGTCTTCTTTTCTAGTATCATTAAAATTGCTAACTATATTGCTGCTAGTTCAGCTGTTGTCACTGAAGGCCAACCTTCAAGTCTCAGTATCATCTCTTTTTCTGGCCAATTTCTTTCATTTCCAACTTGTATTTAGCCTATACTCATCTTTTTTAAACTATTTTTACTTCTTTCTCTAAATAATGCACCATCTGTATAAAAGATATACTTGTCTTTGTTTCTTGTTATGTTTCTCGTAAAAGCTTCTATTAGGTAAGTTGTAATCTTTCTCTTGAATTTTTGTTTTTAATTAATTTTATCTCTAATCTTACTATATGTTCTAACCCAGTTAATCTTCTTTTCTTTTTTCTCTATTCTCTTATTGATTTATTTTATAGCAATTATTCTACTGTTGCATTAATCTTGTTGTTGTTCTTTTCTACTAGTATTTCTGGAATTGCTTTAATACTGCTGCTTCATCTTATCCACCTTTCACATATGTATGTTGTTTGTTCTAATCCACTTTCGCAACCTTTGCATTTTCTTATTTCAGTGAACATCTTGCCTTCTATTTTTTGCAGCAACCAATGCTCTATTAAGACTTTTTTCTCTTTCTTTTTTAGTACTTTGCTGAGATGCTAGTTATGCTCTAGTCTATATACAATCCACTCTTTCTTTCTTCTGTCTTTTGATATCAGCATCTAATTAATTATCAATACTTGGATATTAAAATTACTTATTTTGAAATGGTTATGTATTTTCCTGCATGTTTATGTTATTAACACTTTTCCTTCTATATTATTGAACCATTTGGCTTTCTTTCCTTTATATGACAGTTCTTAAATGCTTTTGAGCTGTCTTCATATAATTAGGTTCTCACCTTTTACATCTATAAGCTGGTTCAAATATAACAAACCCTATTTGTTTATTGTACAACTACTTGCTATTCAGGTTTTGGTTTCAATTAAGTCTCTTATTTTTATCCTATATTTAAATAATTTCTATAAGCAATTTTCTGTTTTAATGTTTATTTTTATTTCTTTTGCTTTGGCTATTGTCTGACAAGCTAGATTGTATCTTTAAAACTTTGTTTTTTTTTGGTCTTCTTTGATGTCTTATATATCTTTTGTTAGGCCTACTTTTGGGCATTCTTGAGCTATTTTAAGTCTTGTTAGATCACCCAGGCTAACTTTTCTATTAAGTCTTATGAATAAATTACTTATTTGCTTTGTCACTATCTTTTGACTTAGTGATTTATAGTTTTCTAAATTCTTGTACTCTATTATGCAGTTGTTTGTAGTTTTCATCATGTTGCATTTATGTTTTGCTAAACAAATTATTATTGGTGAATCTTATCAATCATTTTTTCTGACATTCTTGTTAACTGTAAAAGATAGTCTAGCTTTGGTATTATTACCATATTGTTTATATATGCAATTTGGCTCATTGTTATTTTTTTGTATCTGAGGTCTTTGACTGTTTGCTAACTATTTCTTTAGCTTTTTTGCAAACTAGTAACTCTCTCATTTTGCTGTTCAGCCAAATTTCTAGTGATTGTACAATCTTGTTTTTTGGCTCTTCTGTTATTTTGCTTAGCCCAAAAATGTCTTTTTTCTTCTGTCTAGAATTCATTACTATGAGCTTTGACTTATCTCTATTTATTTTACTATCATTGGCTTTGAAGAACTCCTTTGCAATTCTGAGAATTTTCAATAGTTGTCTTTGCTGTTTGTGATTCATGTTGTATTATCTGCATATGTGATTGCTGCTTGTTTATATTTTGTAATATAATTAATAGCTATATCTTTTAATATTTCTTGCTCTACTATGTAGCCTAGTGATTTATTTTTTTGAATCTTTTCTAGCAATAAATTATAGAAAAGTTGCTAAATTAGTGAAAAAATTACCTTTCTCTGGTCTATTCCATCTCCTGCTGTTATTTCTTCTGTTAAACTATAAGCTGTAATTACCTTAAGTTAATGTTTATAAAAAAGATTAATAATGTATCTTATTGTTTTTTGTGATAACTTTGACTTTTTTTAGTACTTACTCTAAGCTTTCTAGAGGAACTGAATCAAATGCCTTCTTTATATCTTGCAAAAGTATTCATATTTCTTTGTTTTTCTCTTGTGCTTCTACTATTATCATATTTTTTAAGTATATTGATTGCTCTGTTAAGTTATTAGACAGATCTGTATAGTTTGGCTCTTTGAGTATTTCTCTTTCTGTAAATATCTTGGCTAGCCTTTTTGTTAGCACCTTTGTAACTAACTTTCTAAAGGTCTTAATTAGTGCTATTGGTTTAATATTGTTCAAGTTATACTTTAAGTCTTTGTCTTTTGGAATTGGACAGACTTGTGCTATTTTTCACTTTATTGATAATTTATCTTTTTCTAAAATCAGATTTACAAAGACTTTGAAAATCTTTTGTGATTTTTTTTTATGCTTGTTTTATTAATATATAGCTTATGCCTAATATTTCTGAAGAGGTGTAGGTCCTATAGCTTAGTGGTTAAGCTCCCATACCCTCTATAGTCAAGGTCAATGGTTCAAGTCTGGCTGAAGGAAAAATTGAAAGATTTTAGCTTCTGTAACCTAATAAGAAGTCTGTAATTAAATGTGAAGCCCTGTGGTTAAGTCCAAGTGCAGTACAATAATGGAAATAGGAATTCCTAGAAGGAGACCCAATCGTGGAGTGCAGGCACTATGCGTAACAAGTGGTTGTTTCAAAAGGTCATGGTTATGGAAAGATTGCACATGTAAGTCCTTTAGGCTAGGGCAACACCAACATCCTTATACCTCCCAATATAGGC
>CAJVQA010003836.1:0-18627 GCA_910591915.1 Cetraspora pellucida | reverse complement strand
TGTTATCTATTTTGAATTAATAGTTTGTGCGTCCACGTTAAACTTGATAAAAGATTTGCTGTTGATTTAATGCTTTAGGTTTGAAAAATTTTGTTAAATTAAAAGTTAAAATAAGATATCAAATTTGATGTTCAATTAATGAATTTAGTGCATAATATAAGCGGGAGATCCGTATTAGTTCACTGATAATCAACTTGCTAACACAACACTTCACCAACAATCAATTTACTAACATGCTTGTTTTACAGACAATCAATTTACTGACACTTAATCAATAGAAAGCTGACTTAATTGATGAGCTTATTTTAATGACAATTCACCAACATTCATTTTACTGACAAGATTGAATCATCAATGAACCTATTTCACTGACAATACATTTCACTGATGAGCTTATCTAATAATTAGCTTGAATCAACATAATAAAAAAATTAAATTAATATTGAATAAGACAATGAATCAAGTTATTTATACAAAAAAAAGAAAGAAGCAATCAATATTTGATCTAATTTGTTATTACACAAAGAACTATTGACTTATATTTATGTAATAAAAAAAAATTAGTATTAAGTGAAGAATCAAGTAATTTATGTAAAAAAAGAAAGAAATAATCAATACTTGATTTAATTTATTGTTATATAAAGGCTATTTCTGACTCAAATTTATGTAATAAAAAAAAATAAAATTAGTATTGAATAAAGAATCAAGTAATTAATAATAAATAATTAATACTTAACTTAATTTATTATAGGGTTTCTAAAATTAGTTCAGTTCAAATAAGTTCAGTTTGGTTTAATTGAACCTGAACTGAACTTTTTAATTTTGAATTTGAACTGAACTTAAACTAAACTTAAACTAAATTGAACTGAATCTAAACTGAACTGAACTAATTTAAAAAATTCAAAAATTGAACTGAATTAAATATTATTTTTTAAAAATATTCAGTTAAGTTTAATTTTTGAATTGAACTTGAATTTAATAAAAATTCAGTTTAGTCCAGTTTATAGAAACCCTAATTTATAGTTTTATAAAGCTTATTTCTGATTAAGATTTATATAATAAAAAAAAATAAAATTAGTATTTTTTTTTAATATTAATGATAAGGCTATGTCTTTATCTTTATTGAATATTTATTTGAAATTTTTACATAAAGTATAAATTTACTTTTAACAATATTATTAAAAGAGTAGAAGCTCAGACTAGGTTATCTGGAATTTAAACCAACAGAAGTAACCAAGGCTTATCTAGATTTGGGTGTTTGTAATAATATATATAAGATTAGTTTGGTATTTTATTTATTGTATATACTAGAAGTTAATTTTAGAATAAATTGAGTTAGAAAGAAAAGATTGAGATGAATGTGAAATAAGATTAAAAGGTAAATTAAAAATAAAGAGATGAATTATTGATCTTAAAATACAGTAAGAAATCCAAATTTTATGATATATTTGTTGGTTAAGATGAAGTAAAAATTTAATAATAAGTATTGTAGTTATTTTTTTAGATGATAGATTTGAGATAATAAAAATAAATTCATTTGATACTAGATCTAATAGGGTTAAAAAGACTGATAATAGGTCTACTGTATTGTGTGTAGTCATATAATACAGTTGCCTAATTTAGAAATAAAGTTTAGTTATAGTTTCAAAGATGATATTAAATGTATTTGTATTTAAAATATATTATAATGAACTATTAATAAGTTTGTATAGCAGTTGGTTAAATAAATATATTATCTAATAAAGATGAGAACTGGTTTTATGATATTGGTAACAAGTTGGTGGATATGAGTAATATTAGTTATATAGAATGTGTGAAATAGGAAAATCATCAAGTAGAATTTTAATTCTAAAGAATTTAAGAGCAGAAGGTTGAAAGCTGCATGAAAAGTTTGAGATTTTTTGATTATTGTTAATGTATAGCCAAGTGCTTGCAAATTAATTTGGTTAAAGGTTTTGTTTTACTTTTGAACCAGTTTTGTGTAATTCATAATGCATAAATATATGCATGACAGATTGTATAAATGTTGTAACAAATAGGTAATTCTAAAGAGAAATTTTCAAAATTTAGAATATAAGATGGATTATTTTTTTTTGATATTAAGCTAACCTCTTTGATCTTTTAACTTTTATTAATCAGTTATTAGTATTGTGGTTTTATGAACTACTACAAGAGAGTGTACAATTGACTACATGTGTACCTTTTCTATATTATCTATTTAAGAAGTCTACCTGAAGGTTCTCTACTAATTGCTATATCTAACATCTCTGCTTGGGTGTTTCACTTTAAACTCTCTGAACCTGTAACCTGTACTAACTCACTGGGTTATACTCAGATGCCCAGATCATTGTCTCAACTTTAGGACTAATTTATTCTTGAGGTAAACTCCTCAGAGCCTTCTGTACCTATTTTTATAGCTAAGCTAAGTATTATTATAGCAGAACCAATACTTGCAGTTAGGGCTAATAATTAAACCACTATGTTCTTGTAGAGTTTACTTAGACCCCAGCATCTATTTCACAGTATAATCTCAGTACTTTAGTATACCCCTGCCTTTTCCCCTGTCTTTTTACCAAACTCCCAATCCAAATAGCCTATGTAGAACTATAACCAGTCTATTAGTATATCAGGTTGGCCTGATATTCTTTTTCTCTATTTGTTCTGGCAGTCTAATTGGTGATATATTCAAAACTTTCAACTCAGAGGTTCTTGCCTGTCCAGCTACTATGACTGGGTACTAGACCTTAGTATCTGTTTCTCTGGACTAGTCTTTACAGGTGAGCCATTGAAGATCTAGTTACCTCTTTACTTAGGTCTTCCTAAATAGAATTTTTGTTACCTAATTTCAATGAATTTACATAGCCACAGAGACTTATCTAGTGTTTGTACTGCCCAATTTGTCAGTTTGCATTCTTTTGTATAACTCTAACATTACACAGATGCTCTATGACCTGTTAGTCATGCTGGTGTGACTATCATTACAGATATCCTAATCCAATCATTAGTAACAGTTGCCATAATATAAATATTACATAAGTGATTATTCAAATTTTTATTGTTGCTAGGATTTGAACATCCAACCTACTACTTAAAGGGTTGACAACCTGACCACTTCACTAGGTTGCCATATTCCTATAAGATGGATTATAAATATTGTAAGATATAAAAGTTAGATATGATAGGTTATAATAGTTTTATGCTAGTTGGTTAGCAAGGTTGTTATATGTGTTGTTTTGATGTGCAGTTACTTTGTGAAAAATTATTTGAATTTTGTATGAGTTAACAAAATTAATTAGTGAGTTCTATAATGAAAAGTATGGTGTATATATATAAAAAAAGTTATAGAAAAGTTTAAAATGTTAGTATTTAGAAATTATAAATTGAGAATCTGTATATATATTTATAATACTATTTCTAAAGGCAGTAATAAGAGTAAATAGGATAGCAATAAGTTTAGCTTTAAATAAACAAAGCTATAGTTTTGTTTGAGTTTAAATATATATAATATAAAGTTATTAGAAATTTGGACCTATCTGATACTCATAGAGCATTGTAAGATACTCAGATTAATAACAAAACCATCTGTATAAAAGTAAAGTTCTAATAGATTAGCATTATAGTTGGCTTTTTGTTGAGAATTATATGTAAGTAAACAAGATTCAAAAATTATAGGAATTGGTTGAGTAGCAATAGTAATATTTGGAAGATCTGAAATTTGAATAAGATGTCGAATTACAATAGAGTATATAAGGTCAAGGTAATTAGTATTAAAATTTAAAGTTTTGTTATAAATATTAACTTAACCCAAAAATTAAGTTTAGAGATTAGTAGAAATAACAATTGTATATTTGTTAGCAATTGTTTAAGAGTTGATAGAATAGCCTAAACATATATAGGATTGAATAGATAGAAGAGAATAGAGTCAAGTAAATTGTAGTTCAATATTACATTGCCAATAGGTAATAAGAATAGATCCAGATACAAAAAATTGCCTTCTGGCTTTGCTAGCAATAATTTGATAATCAAGTACTGTAATAAGTCATAGTTTTTTGTAAGATAAGAAGTGTCCAGTTATATAACTATAGTATTTTGTGCTAGATAAGTATAGGTGTTGGTAGAGTGTATGATTATAAGAGTGACTTGTAACTTGGTCTTATAAGTAAGTAAACCAAAGTGACTATTTGCCTTTTGGGATCTTATAAATATAAGAAGAAATATGTTTTCAGTTCAATAAATATGAGTTGTCAAATGTAATAAGTTGATCAAGATATAGAATACTATGATGCTTAAGTTGTTTTTTGAAAGTTAAGTATTTTGAGTATAAGAAAAGCAAAGATTCTAATAAGATAGAACCTTGTTGTATAGTGTATAAAATGTTGTAAGTTAAGTTAGAAGTAAATGTGATACAAAGGTGTTTAAAAAGTTGAATTATTTTGAAATTGGTAGTATGTTTGTTTGGTTTATCAATAATAGGATTTTTATAAATTAAGATACTAGTAGGTGATCAGAGATTATTTTGAAGCTGTTGAAGCTGAATGCGAGTGCTAATACCAAAATCAGGAAAGTTAAGTCTTTTAGTATAATTTGTAATATAGTGTTAAAGTTAAATATCCTATATATTCTGAATATTATATAGTTGAGTAAAGTAGCATATTAGTAGAAATTGTATAACTAAGTTTGGCTTTACTTTGACAAGTCCAATATAATTAGTAAGAATTTTATTATATAAGTTCTAACTTAGAACAATATTATGAATGTGGTATTTAATTGTAAAAATAATAACTGTATTGATAATATATCATGCATATGTGTCTGTAATTTTTTTAGTACTTGCAATTTTTATAAGATGTGATAATTTAGATATAATAAGCTTAGTTTGTTTTGTTGTTTGTTATTAAGTATAAACCAGCATTCTAAAAACTTAACTGATTTATTTGAAGGATGAAGGTTAAGTAAATGATTATTATAAGTAATAGGACTGTAATTAGTTGGATGGTTATTGGTTGTAAGTATTGATTTAGTAAAATTAATTTGGATATTAGTCATATTATAAAAGGATTCTGCTATTGACAGGATTTGTGAAAGTTCTTGCTATAAAGATGCAATTCATAGAGTGTCAACTATATAGGTGAGAACAGAGCAGTAGGATTTGAGTTTGTTAAATGTTTGATTTTTAAGATTAGTTGACCAGAAAACTTTAGTGTTGTATTTATTAAAGTTATTATAAATGTATAAGATAAGTGGGCCATAATATATTCTTCATAAAAGTGGAGTAATAGTTTTTTTCTGGTCAATACTATTATAAACTGGATATGAAGAAGTAAGGCCTAGATTTGTAATAATTTGATTTTGTTAATTAGTAAGTAGATTAATAATAGTATTAGTAAAAGTAGAAGGAAGAGCAAGATGCTGCAAGAAGTATTTAAGAAGTTCAAAATTAACTGAATCATAAGCTTTGCTCATATTCTAAGACAGAAGCCAAATTGGTTTTTGATTACATGATGCATCTTCAATAAGATTATTAAGTATGTGTATAGGTATTGAGATACTATTGTTAGGCAAAGCAATATAATTATATGATAAAAGAATTAGGTGTTGTGAGAATATTTTACTGATTCTGTTTGTAATAATCTTTGTATAAACTTTGTGAATATGTTCAATAAGGCTTATAAGATAAATAAGGTTAAGATCTTTATCAAAAGTGTTTCACTTTGGAATAGGATAAATTCTGCTATGTTTCTATTATTTAGATGTTTAGCTCAAGTTAAGGTAGCAATTAAATAGAACAGTTATGGCTTTAATACAAACAGCACTTGCATGTTTAAGCATTTCATAACTAATATCTATAGGACTACAGGCTTTCCTATTTGGAAGTTTTGCTATAGTTTGAAGCACTTCTTTTTATATAATAAAGGTGATAAAAGAGCTATATCATTGGGTATTAATGTGTGCTTATAATTGATATTGTGTAGACCAAAAATTGGTAAATAGGTTTTGATTGGTTGGTTGATATGTTGTCTAGTTAAGAAAATATAATTGTATATGTTGTTTGATAAGGTATGATTCTGTGACTAGTTGGTTAGATAGTTTAATGTTTGAAAAATAAATAGAAAATTTGTAATAATTAAAGATACTATTAATAGCTTAATTAGAATTTGTAGTAAGAGTTTCATATCTTTTTTTAGTAGCTGTTGAATTTGTTGTTAGAGTAGTAGAGAGTATGTATGATAAAGTTGTTTTCAAATATTTTGTATATACTTAATTCATTGTTGAAGTTCTGAATTTTGGTTAGAAGACAAAGTTTAAAGATTACAGTTAGATCTTGTGTTTATATTTTGAATTCTGAAATTAATTAGATTAATATTTAAATTGTTATTTAGGTTTTTAACAATTCTGATTAAGTGTCCAAGTTCTTTAAATAATAGGTGAAGTAAGGTGCTATAAGATGAGTACTTATAATTGTAGATATGTTTGTGAGATTTTTTGTTAGATATTAAGTATATTGCAGAATAAATAATTGGGTGTTCAATTTTATGCCAAGTAGTTTCTATGTTTTCATTAGTATTGTGATCAAATGGAGTGTTATGTAAGTTAAGATTTTAGAAAGCAAGTTAAAAAATTTTGTCTATTTTCTAGTGACATGAATTTGTAATTAAAAATTCTATGACTAATGCCAGTATGTGCCTTAAGGTCATACATGTTGGTTTGATGCAGGTAGTTAGTTAGTTGAAATTTAGATGACAAGCTACAAGTATCATTATATATATTAAAGTCATCAAGAATAATTGGATGAAGGTTAAGTTAATAGGCTTGTTGGATTTATAAATAACTGTTTCTTGTGTTTTGTTATATTAATGTATATCAGTAGATGAGAGATAAACTGCTATAATACAGAGTTTAATTTCACTTTTAAAAAAGAGGTCTAAAGCTACTGCTTCTTCAACATGTATTTGGCAATTGTATATATGTGGTTGAAGTAGTTGCAGATCATAATAGCAATAACTTTTATAAAAATAGATAAACAGATTATTGTTACAAAAATGAAGTTTAGTAGTATTGGCAATTTTTGTTTTATTAATACAGCAATATTAATATTATTATAAAGACAATAGTTTTGTCATGTTTCTTTTTTGGTTATTGTGTTAAATTCTCAAACATTATGTGTTATAATGTTTAAATAGAGATCTTGTAAGTTTTGCATAAGTATAGGAATTTAAGATGAATATGATAGTAATGTTAAGAGTAGTAATAAAGAAATAGAAGGAGATAAAAGTTGTTGTAGTAGTATTGAAGATATAAAAAATAGCAAGTTTGATGTTAATGTTATAGTATATTAGTTTGTTAAGTTAAAAGAGTCATCTTCTGTAGTATATAATTTTAGTAAAATGTTTGAATAATATCAAATAGCTTGAACTAGTGAAATAAAATAATTAGATAAAGGTTTAGATTTATCTGGAAAGTAAACATAGGCTTCACTGTAATCATTTTTTATAGAAATAGTTAAGATATAACCACAAGCATTAGTGGTAAATAATTAAAACTATAGATATGTCATAAAAAAGAGATGATTGTTTGTAGATATAGAAGTAGTAGAAGATGATTATAGGCTAGAAATTTATTATATCATATATGAAGTTATATAGAGCCAAAGTGTTCATTGGCAATAGTATTATCATGGCTAGATAAAACACTTTCTATTAGTTGTGTATAAGTGTAATTTAAAGCATTATCTTTGAGAATAGATTTGGTATATTATATATTATTAAGTATTGAAAAATATTTTGAAGAAATAAGTATTGATAGATAGAATTCATAGCCAGATCAATGTGGAATGAAGTGGTCAGATAAGGGTTTTAATTTATTTGATAAGTGTATTAAGCACTCACTATAGTCTAGTTTAATTAATATTGCTAGTGTAAAGTTGTAAAGATTAAGTGATATATAATTGTAAGAATGTATATATTTGAGAAAGGAATAAAATGTTTGTGAATGTAAAAGTAAAAGTAGTCCTTGATGAGCTAACCATTTATTATAACATGAATCTAAATCAAGTAGTGTATTATTTGATAGGTCTTGTAATGTTTTCTTGAAGTGTGATAATGCAATAAGATTCAAGAAAGTAAAAAGTTTCTCTATAGATTCACTTACTGTATGCTCAGCTTTCACATCTGTGAAGAGTGCTATAGCCCGCTCTGTGCATTGAGTCTAGCTATCATAAGCTTGGTTCTCTGTATAAATAAACTTTTCTATCTGTTACTTATATTATTCTTTTCTAAGAATGGTTCACAAAAAGTGAAGAACATTATAATCTTAGAAGCAGTAGCTGTATTAATGTGTTCTACAGAAGAATTTATTAAAAAAGAGTTACTGTAAAAAAGAGTGAATCTTCCAAAATTGATGGTTCATAAAAATTTAAATTAAATTTATTTTATAAGGTATTTTTAGCCTTTGGGTATGCTTTTCTTAAAAGTGTTTAACAATTTTTGAAAAATTTATAAAGAGATTGTTAGTGTCAAAGTAGATTATAATACAAGCTAAATAGTTTATATCAATAATTTTGGTTGTAAAAAAATCAATTGCTTGTTGCTGATTGAGTTTGTCAATATATTTTTTTTTTTAATATTAATAGTAAGGCCATGTCTTTATCTTATTAAATATTTATTTAAAATTTTTATATAAAGTATAAATTTATTATTGCAAATATTATAAAAAGAGTAGAAGCTTAGACTAGTTTGTCTGTAACCTAAACTAACAAGTGTAGTCAAGGCTTACTTAGATTTGGTTGTAAAGTAATTATATATAAAAAATTAGGTTGGTATTTGATCCATTGTATATACTAGGAGTTAATTTTAGAACAAATTAAATTAGAAAAAAAAATTGAGATAAATGTAAAGTAAAATTTGAGAGTGAGTTAAAAGTAAAAGAATAAGATGTTGATCTTAAAATACAGTAAGGAATCCAAATTTTATGATATATTTGTTGGTTAAGATGAAATAAAAATTTAATAACAAGTGTTGTAGCTAATTTTTTGGATGATAAATTTAAAATAGTAGAGATAATTTCATGTGGCACTAAGCCAAATAAGGTTGAAAAGACTGATGGTAGATCTACTGTGTTGTGTGTATTTATACAATACAGTTGTCTAATTTGGTAATATAGTTTGGTTATCATTTCTGAAATAGTGTCAAGTGTATTTGTATTTAGAGTGTATTGTAAAGAACTATCAATAAGATTGTATAGCAGCTAGTCAGATAGACATGTTATCTAATAAAGATAAGAACTAGTTTTATGGCATTGATGCCAAGTTGGTGGGTACAAGTAATATCATTTGTGAAGCTATATAGAATAGATAAATCATCAAGTAAAATTTTAATTCTAAAAGATTTAAGAGCAGAAGATTGAAAGCTATGTAAGAAGTTTGAGATTTTTTGATTATTGTTAATATATAGCTAAGTGGCTTGCCAATTAATTTGGTTAAAGACTTTGTTCCATTTTTGAAATTAGTTTTGTATAGTCCATAGTGCATAAATATATGCATAACAAATTGTGTGAATATTGCAATGAGTAGATAATTCTAAAAAAAAGTTTTTAAGATTTAGAGTATATAAAGAGTTATAGATATTATAAGACATAAAAGTTAGATATGATAAGTTGTAATAGTTTCATGCTAGTTGGTTAGTGAGATTATTATATGTATTATCTTAATGTACAGTGACTTTGTGAAAAATAATTTGAATTTTATATAATTAACAAAGTTAATAAGTAAGTTTCATAATAAAAAGTATGATGTATATATATAAGATAAGGTTGTTAAAGAGTTTAAAATGCTTTGATATTTAAAAATTACAAATTGAGAGTCTATATATATGTTTATGATACTATTTCTAGAAGCAGTAATGAGAGCAGATAGAATGGCAGTAAGTTCAGCTTTGAATGAACAAGACCAAAGTTTTGTTTGAACTTGAAATATATGTAATATAGAGAGTTTGGGTCAATATCCCAAAGATCAAAATCCCAAAGGTACTAAATCTTAATATACTAAATTCTAAAAAAATAAAATTCCAAAAGTACAATATCCTAAAAATTAAATCCTAAAAAAAAAGAATCCTAAAAAATTATAATCTAAAAAATTACTATCCAAAAGATTAAAATCCCAAAAAATTATAATTTTAAAAAACATAATCATTATGTTTTTTAAAATTATGATTTTTTGGAATTTTAATCTTTTGGATAGTAATTTTTTAGATTATAATTTTTTAGGATTCTTTTTTTTTAGGATTTAATTTTTAGGATATTGTACTTTTGGAATTTTGTTTATTTAGGATTTAGTATATTGAGATTTAGTACCTTTGAAATTTTGATCTTTGGGATATTGACCCAAACCCTAATATAAAGTTATTAGAAATTTGGACCCATCCAATATCTATTAAGTATTGTAGAGTACTCAAATCAATAACAGAGCCATTAGTATAAAAGTGAAGTTCTAATAAGTTAGCATTGTAGTTGGCTATTTGTTAAAGGTTATGTATAAGTAAACAAAATTCAAAAATTACAAAAATTAGTTAAGTAAAAATAGTAATATTTGAAAGATCTGAAATTTGAATAGTATGCCAAATTGCAATAAAATATATAAGATTAAGATAATTAGCATTAAAGTTAAGAGGTTTGTTATAGGTGTTAACTTGACCTAAAAATTGAGTTGAGAGATTGGTAGGAATAACAATTATATATTTATTAACAATTATATGGAACTTAAGAAAGCAGTCAGGACATATATAGGATTGAATAGGTGGAAGAGAATAGAGTCAAATAAATTGTAATTCAATATTACATTACTAGTGGATAATAAAAATGGATCCAAATGCTGAAGGTTGCCTTTTGGCTTTTTTAGCAATAATTTGATCATCAAATACAGTAATAAGTCATAGTTTTTTGCATAATAAAAAGTATTCAGTTGTATAATTGTAGTAATTAGTATTAGATAAGTATAAATGTTAATAAAGTGTATAATTGTAGAAATGGCTTGTAACTTGGTCTTCTAAATAAGTAAACCAAAGTGGCTATTTGTCTTTTGGAATTTTGTATATATAAAAAGAGATATGTTTCTAGTCGAATAAGCATAAATTATTAAATGAAGTAAGTTGATCAAGATATAGAATACCATAATGCTTAAGTTGTTTTTTAAAGTTTAAGTATTTTGGATGTAAGAAGAATAGTAATTCTAGTGAGATGAAATCTTGTTGAATAGTATATAGAATATTATATGTTAGATTAACAGTGAATATAATGCCAAGATGTTTAAAAAATTAAATTATTTTGAAATTAGTAATATGTTTGTTTGGTCTATCAATAATAGGATTGTCATGTATTAAAATGCTAGTAGGTAACTAATGATTATTTTAAAATTGTTGGAGCTGAATGTGAGTATTAATACCAAGAAAGTTAGGAGAATTAAGTTTTTTGGTATAGTTTATTATATGTGTTAAAGTTAAATATCTTATATATTTTGAATATTATATAGTTAAGAATGAAGTATTGTGCTAATAGGAATTGTACAACTAAGTTTGGCCTTATTTTTAACAAGTTCAATATGTTGGTAAAAATTTTATTACATATGTTCTAACTGAGAACAATGTTGTAAATATGGTATTCAATTGTAGGAATAATAACTATATTAATAATATATTGTGTGTATATGTCAGTAATTTTTTTAATACTTGCAATTTTAACAAAATGTGATAATTTAGCTGTAATAAGCTTAGTTTGTTTTGCTTGTTTGTTGTTAAGTATAAATCAGCATTCTAAAAATTTAAATAGTTCATTTGGAAGGTGAAGATTAAATAAATAACTATTGCAAGTAATAGAACTATAGTTAGTTAAAAGGTTATTGGTTGTGAGTATTAATTTAATAGAGTTAATTTAAATATTGGCTATATTGTAAAAAGATTCTGCTATTGATAAGATTTGTGAGAATTTTTGATATAAGAAAGCAATCTATAAAATGTCATCTATATAGGTAAGAACAGAGCAGTGAGATTCAAGTTTGTTGAATGTTTGGTTTTTAAGGTCCCAATTATAATAACAGATCTGAAACTATTGAGTTCAGTAGGAAAATAATTGACCTTGGGCCCTTGTGCCATCTCTTTTAGTGGGGTGCCATTCTTGTATATAAGTGCATCTTTTTTTAAAAAATTAAAAAAGGAAGAAAAAATAGAATAGTCATTATTAGTAATAGCTATATTAGTAATAAAAACTGTCTTAGTATTAAACTAAGACCTTGCACTCATGTCTTAGTCTTGCCAAATCATTCTGCCTCTTTTGTGATGCAAAATTTTATGATGTTTGGTATTTTTGAATGACAATTTGTTACATTTTTCTTGATCCCGTATTCTATGAACCCAAAATTCCTCTAACACTGCTCAAGAAATTATAATATATAGTTTCTTTTCAAGAAGAAGATAATTAGCTTATAAACAAAAACATTATTGATACTAAATTTCTTGTTCAAACTATCACCTACTTTGATATTATAAAAATTAAAAATTAAGTTATTTACAAATTCTTAAATACTTTAATAATACTGCTTATTCAGTAGCTAAGAAATTTTTAGCCAACAAATTTAATCTTGACTTCCAATCTGTTTTCAAACTTGACTCACTTTTTTATACACTTTTTTAAGTTCTTTGTCTTCTATAACAATCATTGAAGCAGCCACCATTTTATTAAAAAATATAACTACTGTAGTTAATAAGAAAATATTATAAGTAGACAGGTGACAAACTTATTTATATAGAAGGCTAGGATAATAATAATCAAACATAATATATAAAGCAAACTATAGTAGCTTGCACAGCTGTGAGAGTCTAGTATACAGTGATCAACCCTATGAAGGACAATTTTTTAAAATCATTTTCAATATCTTTAATTTTCTATGATTTTTATACATGCTTTAAAAATTCTTTTTTTATTACAATTTATTACCTTTTCTTTATAATCAAATTATTTAAACTTTAATTCAACATATTAATAAATATAATAACAACAAAACAGTATCTAGTATTACATTTTTTATAATTTATCTTATAATAAAACCTACATATACCTCTCTAATAATATTCTTTTACTGAATTATATTATTATTTCTCTATATCTTCTTTCTATATTTTATAATCTTCTTCTTAGATCTAATTTTTTTATTTCTACTTCTATTCCATCTGATTTATTTCTTGACAACTATTCATTAACTTTTTTTAATTATAATTTTTTCCTACTTTTATTTAATTCAACTTTACATTATCTCCATTTAACTATTGCTATATACAATATTAAAGGCTTAATAAACCTACTAAAAGAAAAGTAAAGTAAGATTATTGCTTCAATCATGATATATTTATTGCAAGCATTACAGAAACTTAAATCTCTAACAAAACTAATCTTTTTTATTATAACAACTTTTTTACTTATTTTTGGTCTAACTCATCTATCTTTATAAAAGCACTGCTATTATAATTTGTAATTATCTTAAATTTTATGTTTACAGTATTTATACCCATTTGAAAATGCTATAGCACTTAACATTTTTTTTCAAAATAATATCAAGCTTTATATTATTTCAGTATACCTGTCATCAACTGATACTTCTACTCTAACCAAACTCAAAATGGTTCTACAATAAAATTCTAATATCTAAAATCTTGAAAACTATAATTCTAACATTATATTGTATAACAATTAATATTTAAATTAGTAATTATATTAACAATCATTTTAGACTTTAAATTTTAATTGTCACATTATATAATATTAGGATTATAGATTTTGAGATTTTGGATGTTAGAATTTTTTTAGTAGAACTACTCCAAATATAGGGATTAATTGGATCCAACAAGCCTCTTAACTTTATATACATTCTATTATTTTTGGTGACTTCAATATACAGAACAATACTAATAGCTTTTCTTATAAATATAAACTTATTAATTTCTTAATAATTTTAATATGTATAATATTGAAGCTTATTTTAATAATAAACACTTTATCTAATCTAATAATACTAGTAGTAGTCATATCAACTACATTTGAACTGATCAATTTAATATACAATTTCTTTTTTTTTACAGTCTTGATAACAGTTAAACTTTTAACTCTAGTGATCACTTAATTTGCTTCTTTATCTAAACATTTCAACATGCTTATAGCAAATCTTTATGCAAATATACTGGTATTAATTAATATATTTTTAATTATAAAGCCATATTTATAGAGAATAAAAATTTTTTGCAGCTATCTTATCTTAACAACTTTTATTACACAAAACTCTTATTAATAATAAAACTTTTAAGAGTTATAAAACAACTTAGTATAAAATTTAATGCTCTATTATTTACACTGCTATTTATACTATCTCTAACAAAGTTTTTTATAAATACAGTTACAATCATCAATATTTATCTTACAGTACTCTATTACATCTATTTCTTAAAAAACTTAATTATATTGTTAAACTTATTAAAAATCTTATTCAATACTTCAATATCTCTTATATTAATTAAAACATTTTTTAAATTAACAAACAATCACATTGTAACCTTCAATTATTTATTTTTACAAACTTAATCTTTACTTAACCTTGGCTTTAACATGCTTACTCAACCTGAAAATAACTCTTTTATATTTACTATTTTAAGAACTCTTACTTACTTTAACAACAAATTAATCAAGCTATTGTTAAAAAATGTATTACTTTTATAATATATTCTATTCAGACTATCAATATTATTCTTAATTGTTAGCACCAACCTGTTTATTTCTTTAATATAAAATTGACTCATAAACTTATTACTAACTTACCAATGATTAAACAATATGTTCAATCTCATTTTCAAAACTAAACTGCATATAGACCTATTAACTAAATTCTTTTTGATAATTTCTAACAACAATGCTATCTTTTACTCTCTTATATTAACTCAACTTGGCATTATTCCTTTAATTCTCCTATTACTAATTAAAAACTTCTTAAAACTCTCTCTTAACTATCTAATAACAAAGTCTGTAATTTTATAGACATTAGTTATGAAATAATTAAACATATTAGCCCTTAATGCACTTTTGCTATTACTGCTTTTTTAGCTATTGTTTTTTTAAAAATAGAATTCTTAAGTAATAGTAACATAGTTGCATTTATCTTATTCTAAATGAAATAGCTTTAATAATGATCTTAATTTTACTTAACCTATTAGTTTTGTCAAACATATTTATAAGCTTTATACCAAAATTCTTACTAATCAACTTAGCACTGTATTTTCAACTTATTCAATTTTCTTATTTTTTAATTATGTTGTCCTTCTTAACAACAGCACTTTAATTCTATTTATATTCTTAGCAACTTTAATAAAAATATTTATTGCAATTATAAAGATATATAGTTACTTTCATAAAATATAAGTAAAGCTTATAACTCTGTTAACTTTACTCTTTTTAAATATGCATTCTTTTGTCTTTCACTTCTCTTATCTACTATCTATATTCTTTTTGACCTTCTTACTAATTATTACAATCAAGTTATAATTAATCTTAGTTTGACTTCATTTTATCCAGCTTACAATAGTATTAACTAAGATGAAACTATTACTTTTTTGTTATAATATATTTACTATAATCCACTTATCTCCTATATAAACTCAAACATTTCTAATTACAAACTACAATTCTCTTAAACTACTAATCTTAAACTTTAAATATTCAACTTATTATAAAAATAATGCTCTGTCTTAGCATATATAGATGATACTTTTTGAGTTGCTACATCACAATCTGAACTATTAAATATATTATCTATAGCTAAATTCTTCCATGCTATGATTAATATCCAAGTTAATCTTTTAAAATCTATTTCAGTTTTTAACAATCCTTCATTTTATTACATATTTATCTCTTACAATAACTATTTTCTTTCTCTTTACTCTTCTAAACTATCTTTTAAATTTCTAGATTGTTGATTTACTTTGGACAACAAACAATTTAAACAAACAAAACTAATTATAATTGAGTTCTTTTGATTAATCCAAATTGCTAAAACCAAATGCATTACTAACCTACATGCTCATTATATTATTAATATAGTAATTATCTTTACTCTTGAATACTGCCTTCAAAATATTGTAATTAAACAATCTATTGCAATAAAATTTTTACCTAGCACATTGGCTTGTCAAACTTAAAGCCAAATTTTGCTGTATAATATTTTCTAGTACTATTTTATATTCACAAATTTATAGTTTTGTCAATTTTAATAACATTTAGTAAGAGATAATAAAGAAGATGTTATAATAATAAGTATTGAAATTCTAAACAATATTAAACATATTTGGAACATCTAATTATATTATTATATTTCTAATCTTATTAAACAACTTAATAATTTTAATATATTAGACACATCTTCTTATATTCAAATTTAACAATTACAAAACAATCTTTAGTCTTTAACTAATTTTTTCTTATATCCTAACTCAATTATTGATAGTTTCAACTACTTAACTATAAACTTTAAAATTATATAGCTCATTAAATATCTTGGTTGAACATTCTTAACTAATTCAACTTATAACTTTTCTTATACTTTATATAATAAAACCATCTCTTTTAAATTTTTTTTCTCTTTCTATTCTAAATACTTTGTTTTTAAAAAACAACTTAGACATCACAGACTTCTCTTTTTTAACCAACTTACTACTTACAATAATTTATATTTACTACATAAACAACATATTTTTTCAAACTAAACAAACTTCCTAAAGATGTTATATCTTAATAGTTTATTATTTTTGAGAATATTACTACAAGCCATTCCTATTAACACATGTTATATAATCACTTTAATTTACCTCAAACAAACTATTTTCTTATACTACTGGTTATTTTAACTTTAATACCAAGTCCTAGTTACTTACTGTTCTTAATAATCAAATTATTGTTAACAAGTTTAGAAGACATAATAGTCTTATAGATCTTATTCTTATTATTTATTAGTACTGCTCATTTCAGTTACAGTTTTCTAACCTTTATTCTACTCCTCTTTCTACTATTACTATATGTCCTGAATGCTATCTTAATTCTAATACAATCACAAACAAATGTATTATCTTTATTTTTACAAATTTGGTTACTAAACTACTCTGTTATATTAATTTTGACAAAACTCTTAACCTACATGCCAACTTTTTTAATATTGTATACTTTGTAACTATTTAACATTTTTTATATATTCTATTTTCTTCTTTATTGACAATCAAGCTATAACAATTATCTTGCATCTTTTAGTTAGAGCAACTTACTAACAGCTTAGAGTTCAATGCTAACTCTAATTTTAACCTAACTATTATTTCATTTTATACTAATAGTTTTGTTATCAAGCTCAGTACTTTTCAATGCTCTATAGGCATAGCTTAGTTTAAGTTAATAACTCAGCAATTATTTACTTATTTTAGGCACAAGTTAAACTTTAGCTATGCTTTTTTAAAGCTAAAATTCTTACTATTCTATCAGCAATCATTACTGCTTTCAGAAACTGGTTTGTTTATATCTTTACTAACTCATAATCTGTAATCTTTAAATATCATAGTATCTACTTGTTAGCATCTAAACTCTCTATACTTATATTTCATACTTCTTTATTTGAAAAACTTTTATTAACTTTATTAACTTATACAACTTCAGCTTACTTTTTATAAAGTTACTGCACACCAAGATGACCTATTTAATAATCTTGCTAACCAGCTTGCTTATATTCATCAAATACTATTCTTTTTAACATTCTTAATTAACAACTCTTACAACTTTACTTATACTTCATTTATTAACTAATTTTCTATTAAGATTTCTATTTGATACTCTATTTATACTATTTGTTAAGCTCATATTATAATATTTAGAGATTTCAACATCATTTACAACAGTAACTACTATTGCATCTAATATTAACTGGAAAGTCACTTGGCTTTATATTAATAATAATTAAAAAGTTTCTAATTTTGCTTACAGCTTCTATTTCTTTATTTTAAAAATCTTTCATATTAAAATTCTCTTAAATAAACTATCTGCCTTTTATATTCTTTACAAATGTAACTCCTCTTACTCCATTTGTCACTATTACAATCAAACTAGTACTTTATTACACTAAACTCTTTGTCCTTCTACTCAAACAATTTACTACTTAATCTCTAATTTTTTTAATTACATCTTAAATACAACTGCTCTTGACATATCTACTAATTTGTTTCTAATTTATATTAAATAATTCCTATACTTAACAGTTTTAAACTGCACAACATTTCTTATATATTATCTCTTATTTTTACTTTATTTGGCTTAGTTTCTATTGTTCTTATTTCTACATTTATAATATTTATATTTCTTATTATACAGCTACTTCTCTTTTTATTAAATTTCTTTTTTATTTAAATTAACAAATATATAAACAAATATATATCCTATATTGTATTTTATGTTTTATACAGTCTGTAAAGGTTTTTGTTATTTGAAGTACTTTGTATGTAATTTTGCCAATAAAAATACTTAAAATTTTATTAAAGAAATCTTGTCAGGTTTAAATAATTTTTAAAA
>CAJVQA010003835.1:0-18634 GCA_910591915.1 Cetraspora pellucida | reverse complement strand
TTAGTAGAAAATGTCCAGCCAATATGCTTAATAAGCTGAATAATTTTAAAGTTTGTAGTAAGACGGTTAGGACCATCGATAATAGGTTTAGGATGTAAAAAATATTAGTAGGAGACCAGAGGTTGTTTTGTAACTGTTGAATTCAGATACGAGTTGATGTGCCTAACAGGTCAGGGTTATTAAGTTGTTTAAGAAGATTAGAGATATGGTGTTGTAGTTGGATATCCCAGATGTGTTTGATGTTGTAAATTTGGGGATGTAAAAGAGTAATAAGCATTATAGTAATTATACATAATATTAGTACTTGAAAAATTTTTTTTATTACATATATTATATGTCAATAATACAGTTGAATCTTACTTTAGTTCAAATTTTATTAGCAGCTATTATTTGTTCATAATCCTTATCTATTAAAATAGTTTCAATGTTTTGAATTCTATTTTTCATTAAATATTAAAACTATCTTATAATTACTTACATTTTATCATATTTTGGTTCAAGAAAATAATATAATAAGGGAAATTCAAAACTATTAATAATTCTAATAACAACATATATTTCAAATTTTAAACAAGTTGTACTATATATAGCATTAATTACAATTGTCTTTGTAACTTTATTTGGAAATATAAATAGCAAGAGGATTAAAAAAGCTAATGAGTTTTGGTCTTGAAAAAAGAGTTTGAACTAATAATTGTTTTTCAAATATTGTCTAGCTGATGCTAATTAATTATCAGCAAACATATATTCTTTTGTTGTAACATTTTTGAACTAATAATAAACTTGATATTAGGTAATATGTGAAAATCTATTAAATTGTTGTTTTTAATATTATTATAAAATTGTGAAACTATTAATAGACTATTATTAATAATATAATTACAAATTTGAGAAGAAACTTCTATCACTTCAGGTGGTAGATGAATATAATTATAGATACCTACTATTGCCAAATTATAAGATTGATCTATATTAATCTAAATTGTACTACTATATGCACATTGATTAATTCTTAGCAATATGTCTTGTTTACTTAATATTTTAACAATGCATGGCTTTTTACTTTTTATTCTTTATGATAATTGCAATAATAAATGAATACAATTGATTTTTTGTTACATTATATTTATGATAGATCCAGGAAAAATTATCAGTCTTTGAAATAAGCTTGATTATATATTACACAACATCTTTATTTATATGATTAATAGAAGTTGAATAAATAATATCTATTAATGGTTCTAAGACAATAAAGAATCTTTTTTCAAATAAATAATCATCTGTATTATAATTACTTGAAAGATTATTAAAAATAAATCTAAAATGTTTTCTGACACTATTGTATTTCTTAATTTATTGTTATATTTTTATTTTGTTTTTCAATCTATTTTTATTTATTATTTGCAGAAACATGAATGCAACAATCAATATATGCTTTCTTAAACTTATTATTGGAATTTTTTTGTATATTAGCTTTAGAACTTTCAAAAACTTCATTTGATTTGTTATGATTACAACAATCACACTTCATTATTTGAAAAAAAAGAAATTTGTATATTTATACATATTAAAATAAATATATAGAATAACAGATAGATGAACATTTAATACTGTGCTACTACATGATAATCATAGTTCATGTGATCTTTGAAATTTTTTTGGATGGTGATTCTATGCTTGTGAGATTTAATCTAATATAAATCATTTTATCAGAGTTAAAATTGGTTTGTTCTAGATCTGATCAAATGATCTGCAAATTTGATTAGAATTATAAATGATAAGTTCTTCTATATATTAGATGATGAAACCTGCTAATATGATTGCATATTGAATTATACAATTATTATTATTACTATTGATCAGGAAATTAAAAATCTGTCATTGGCTAGCCAATTCCAACATAGTTTTGAACATGGCTTGAACACCTTTTTCTCATTGTCATTTGCCATCTTATCCTTATTTGCTAACACTTTTCCTTTTTTCCAACAACCTATCCGTCGTTACTTTAGAATTTTTCATTGAATGTTCAATCCTCCCACAACAACACACAACCCAACATATGACACGCATTGACACGGCCATAGACTTTTACTTGTCAAGGTAATATTACCTTGATAGATGTATTCCAAATCGGGAGGGTGGCTTTTCTTCAATGGGATCGACGCTGTCACTTAATGAAGAACCTGATTTGTCCTGGGTCGCGGCATCATGGTACGACGGTTTCATGGTGCATATCGGGGTAGTTACACGTTTATTCCTCATGGTCCTAGGGTCGCATTTACCAATAACAATACAATGCATAGTCTAAAAAATTTCGCACATAATGTGATCCCATTTAAAAAAAACTTCGCTAAGAAAAAAACATTTCGCTCTTAGGTTAGGTTTATACCAAAATTTTGCAAGAAAAACTTTTTATTAGTATGCAGAATGCAGTTGCATTGGCATTTCGAGAATTTTACGGTAATATATTATGTCTGAAAAAAGCAAAATTTAAACAATGTTGCAAATATTTTTTGCTTTATTATTTAAAAAATGTTCTAAAAATCATGAAACATATTAATATTATATAAATTCTAATGATAATTGAAAAAAATTAAATAGTTTTTGTAAAAACTAAAATGCAATTGGAATAGTTATCACATAATTTGTCATCAAAAATAGCAAACATAATCTCATTATGCTTAGATTTAGGACACAAAAAAACCCCCAAATTTACTCTAATAACACTTCACGCCTCTTGAAATCTTCAACTACCAATCTCAAAACCTGCCTAACAAAAGGCACATGATATGGTATTTCACTATAAGAAGTGTAATTATCAAGTTTTTCAGGTGTAATTAAATTTAGGCTATCATAATTTGCATTAATAATTGCTAAGATATAAAATAAAATGTATATTAGGAATTTTCTTATACTTATTAATTAACTTACTATTAAGCAAATATTTACCCAAGACCTGTAATGTTCGTATACAGGAACAACATAGATAAATCACATTATGTTAATGAAAGTTTAATATATGTATAAATATATACTGTACATTTATAACAAAATACAATACCTGCTCAGGGAGCAATGTTTGGGCTCGATTAGCCGCTTTCCAAGCCTCTATTTTTAAATGAAAATGTTGGCAAATAGTATTTATATTAACAAAAGCCTGTTCAGTTGGCGAGAATTTTTGTGAAGGTTTAACTGGGTCTTGAATATTGACTAATAATATTGAGTGTTAAATAATTAGGATACGATTAACATTAAACATAAAACTTTTTTGTATTATATTATGTAAACAAACCTATTTTACTTAAACCTTCAAAAACTTCATTTGACCTTACTATCTCATAAAATAATTTATCATAAGTTACTGCATCCGGAAAAAATGAATCACCAAATGAGATACACAGATTTATAGTGGTTATTGCTGAAATCAATATTTCATTGATTGATGAACGATCTTGTTGGAAATTGTCATAGTTGGAGTGAATGAATTTGAGTAACCCTATCAAAGAATGCCATAATTCTGACCAATGATATGCTAAGAAAGCAAATATATTATAGTTATGAATAATAGATGAATTAACCTAAATGAATTTGAATAATTGGTCCTTACATAATACAACTTTAAATTTTTTGTGATATAACATTATTCGTTGGATAATTCCCAAGACCAAACTAAATAAACCATAATTTTAATGAAGTGAATTAATATAATATTATATCCAGAGTAGCTACCTATAAGAAGTAGCTACTTCATGCATCTAAAGTAGTACCTAGAATTAACACATAAAGTTTTAATTTATCTAATTTTAGGTGCTTAATTCAAGTCAGGGCTACTTCAGATATTTTTAGATAAGGAACTACTCCAGACATGACAATCACACTATATTATACAAACCTATATAAATCTATCTGCAATTTTTTTCGCATATTATGATTTATAAAGCCTAAAGAGATATCTAATATTGCACAAACTAAAGGGCGTGGATTTCTTACGCTTGGTAGTAAAGGTTGTCGCTGTTAATCAATAATAATTAATTATTAAGGACAACAATGGTAGTACTTTGAAAAATTATGAAACTTATGCTTTACCTGCCGACAAAGCCTCACATAGTAACTTTTCCGTTCATCAGAAATACGACTATCAAATGTTACGTCTTCAGTCAAGATCAGAAGCACAAGTAAGGACAACTTAACATAGCTCGCAGTGCGTGCAGAGCGGTTGTGCTGTACAAGATAGGACGCGAATGAAAGAAAATCAAGAAAATAAGGTCCATCTAAAAATTCAAATTAGCGTTAATATAAATACTAATGTAAAAGATATAAATATTGTATTTAAATATTTTATTAAATACAAACACGAATTTGTTTCTGATTCAGAATTTATTTGATATTCTGCTATCGACTTTGATATGTATGCAACAAATCCCTTATTATTGTTAACAAAATCATAATAAACTAAAAGAATCGCAATGTTTGCTGATGGCCTAAAAGATAAAATTTTAGAGAGGATGTTATTAACCTGGCGTATAACAACCGGAAAATAACAAATGTTGAAAAATCTATATCTAATTACAATTGATTAAAAGCTTGATCAGGATCAGAAATATCATGTTGTTCTTTTGTACTACCGCTCATTCCCCATGGTAAGATAGCACCAACATATGATAAGGCTGATGAAACTGAATATTTATAAGTCTCTTCATCATCTTGAATTTCAATATAATAACTTAAAAGTATTATAATTATAATCATTAATGTATTATTTATTACTTAATAACATAACACATATGCGCACTAAATCAAAATTACTTGCGACATTTCTTGCATGTTGATGCTACAGTATCCAATATTTTCTAGAATCAGTTATATAAAAAAAAATTACAAATCAATGCTAAAAAATAAACCTATAAATCATTAAAGTATTTACATACTTTAAAAACAGTTTCATCCTTAATTGCGATAATTTTTGCCATATATGGATTTTTAGATTCATGCTTATTATAATTTGCCAATATTCCCAATAACATTATAGCTTCATAAGCCACATAAGAAGTTTCAGGCGCAATTATTATCTAGGTCAATAATCATGTCAACCCAATATTAAATCAAGCATGAAAAAATTAGTTATATAATAATATTTTTATAATTAAATCAACAAATTAAATTTACCTTGATAAGTGGATCAAAAATATCATTTCTCATAAAGAATTCATTTATACTGTTTTGGTTGATATTATTATTTCCGCATACAACCACGATGGCAAGACGCAATGCTTCATATTTGATTACTATTTTATAACGAAGTATAAAAAAAATGAGATGTAAGTGTGAATTAAACTTTATTATTGATATCACACAAACATTAATATATAACACCTGTTTCATCATCTTCCAATAAGTGTTTGATTGCATCAACCAATTGCTATCAAAATAGTTTTTATATAAATTTAAAACAAATCAATAATAAACACCAGTCATGTGGACTAGTAACTTACAGTAAAAACTGTGTCTGCATTATTCAATCCGGTCAACAAATTGATAACATCAGAGCTAAAATTGTTAAATTTTTTGACAAAAATTCCTTGGAGCAGTATGCATAGTGTCTAAAAAAATGATAATGTCAATTAACGATTTCGTTAAATGCTCTATAAAATTTATATATATATTTTTTTTACCTCAATGGCATTAATTTTGCGTTTAGAAGTTTCATCTTTCATCATTTCAATAGAATTTAAAAATATTTTATTAATGTTGCCCTAATTTATTGACAAATTTTTATACTTGCTTTAATAAAAAAAATTGTGTAAATAATTAACTTGATTTCATAATTAATCAATAGAATACAATACATGCTTTGATTGCTAATAATTGATCTTGAGAGATTTCGGTAAGACATCTCGTTAAATACGGCGCATTAACTTTAAGAAGAAATAACTCGCTCCAAAAATGAGGTTGTCCAGTTGATGGATCATTTCCCTATTATACAAATTATTAAATTAAAACCTTTTTGTTAAAAAAAGATAAAAATTAATGAATTATAACCTTGAAGAAATTTTCGTAAATTTCAACAAATTTTTCCTTAAAAGCTTTAGCACCGTGTGTTGGCTTTATCAGTTTTCCTGATAACTCGGCCCTTGTTGAAGACTGCATTTTTTTAAAAGTACATGCGTATTTTTTTACTTTAAAAATTGCTTTTTTTAACAAGTAAAATGAATATCGTACGAAAATTTAAAACGTGTAAAATTCTGAAATTTTAATTAAAAAGATCGAACACATGATTGTTTGTGTAACAAATTTGAAATCAAAAAAAGATCTACAGTACATCGTACCGTGTAAAAACTTTTGGCTTAAAGAATGAATTCCTTATTAAAGATATAATTACGAAATATCATACATAATACTTGACAATTAAATCTTATAAATACTAACACAAAGGGAAACCACTAATAAATATATAGTTAAAGTAGAAATGTGTATGTCAGTTTTTCCTGGCTGAATTGAAGAATCAAATGATAGATCAGTAAGTGGTGACGAAATATTTTTTTTTTTGCCAATGATAAATGTCATAATCAGATTAGTCTAATTAGCAGCTAGACTAACACAAGCAAAAGAACGGGTTTACTGATAGATCGATATAATAAACTTTCAAATCAACTAGGGATTGGAACCGTTTAACCGTTTAAAAATTGCTCCATAGTTTCGGGCAGAATTACGTTGGTCGTGGGCCGGAATTATTTTAAACGGTTAAACGATTAAGAAAATTAAGAAAATTTTTAGGCAGTTCCAATCCCTATGATCAACACCCATGCATATCGGTTTTGAGAGGTTTAGCAGTAGCGGTAGTTCTTTGCATTGTGCAATATTATATGGAATTTAACTTTAACATTCCTTTTAAATATTGGGTATGTACGAACTCAATTTTTTTTCGTAAATACAGTACTTAGTACAATTGTTGCAAATGAGATTTACCGTACAGCAAAAAATGTCGAGATCACGCGATCAACGATCTCTTCCGACCTCTGACGCAGCCCGATAAATCATTTGTTACACAAAAACAACATTTATTAATACTACGAAATTAAATTATCGTTATATGCTAATAAATCCCATTATATGCTAATAAATCAGTACATGTAAAATCGAGTAAAAAATTAGTTTATCCTGTTAATTAATGTTAGTAATAAATACAATCATACACTAATAAATCGGTATATGATAATATGTAAAGAAAAACGAAAAGTTATATTTTACAAAGGATTGAACGTTAATAAACATCTAATATCACACTAATATTGTAATATACAAAGACAAAAACTTGTATTGTAATTTTAGTATAATTATTGTAACTTTAATATAGTTAAAATTAAAATTACATAACACGCTTATAGATTAATAAATCAGGCGAAAGCTTGTAAAATTTTAAAAATAAAGTATCGCTTTCAAAATTTGGTAAGCTTTTAAACTAATTTGCCATATTATTAAAAATAATAAAGTATTTCTTTCGAAATTTATTAAGCTTTTAAACTAATTTGTCATATTATTAAAAAAATAAAGCATTGTTTTCGAAATTTATTAAGCTTTTAAACTAATTTGTCACATTATTAAAAAAATAAAGTATTGCTTTCGAAATTTATTAAGCTTGTCATTGTATAAATAATGTATATTAACTTAAAGTAGGTATAGTATACACAGACTTCTATAAATTGGCCTTTTACAAAATCTCTAAATCAGTTTTCACTAAAATCTCCAAATTGTCTCTATTTAATAATGTTTATTTCTAACAATCTAACTTACAACTCTTTTAACATTCTAACTTACAATTCTAATAATGATAAATGGTGCTCTTACTGCTATAAGTTCAAATTAGTAACTGAATTTATAAGATGCAACTGAAGTAATATTAAAACCTTTGACACATGTAATAATTGTGCTGAAAAAGATAAAATAAAAAAAGAAAAAACTGGTTAAAAGACAAATTATCTGACACAATTAATAATAGAACTATTTTATCTATTCTTTCAAATATTGAAATGTATACTGATACAAGTTATAGTAAAAGTAGTGAGGATGATCTGATTTATAATATTAATAATCTTGAAGAGTTTATTATCATCAAATTTAGAGAATATAAAGAGCTAAGTACCAATGTTGAGTTTTCAGTAATAATAAAAATTAAAAAAAAACAGTGAATAATGAAAGTTTATCTTTAGAACCTGATCAAAATATGGATATTAAAAAATTTAATATTATATTCAAGACATTGCTTATACCTCTTTAAGAAAGATCTGAATACTATTAGGAAATTCAAAATCTATAGTCTAATATAAAAAATAATCAATATATAGAGTGTGCAACAGCTCATCTATGCTGTACTCAAAGGTAAGATTAGAATCTAATAAAAATATTATTAGCAATAAAGTCAATATTAAGTTAATTTTTTGGATCATATAAAACCTAAGTGTTATGAAAGAACTAAAAATTTAACTTATACAAAATTTTGATTAGTTGAGTTATAAGATTCAATTAAGTTTATATTGACTAAATTAAAAAAATTAATTTAATTAATTAGTTAATTAATATAATTAATTTTATTTAAAGAGCTGATTATAAATATAAAAGTTTAATAACCAACATGCAAAATGAATAAATGAAGCAAGATCTGTTATTCAACATTTGTTTGTATAAATGTTATAAAAATTAAAATAGATCTGTGTAAGCAAAAAGCAATAATATCTGTAAAATATCTGGCTCATAAATGTTCAACATATAGGAAAACAAAATTACCTATAATGTTATAATATTGATACAACAAAATGTTAATAGCATTTCATGAAAATTAAGTTCTATAAGTGGTTTTGCAATGAGAATTTAATTAACTTATTATTACATACTTATTACTAAATATATTATTGGTTATGTAAATTCTCAGTAAATTAATATGTGACTAATGTTAAAAATTAGTTGAATTCAGCAAAAAACTTTTTAAGACAAAGAGATTTAAAAGATGAAAAGTATAAAGTTATTTTGTATTATAAAAATAAGTTTGTATATACACTTAGTTTTAATACACCATTTCTTCAAGCTTCAGAAAAATTACTAAAATTGTTATTAACTCAATATTTAAAGCAAATCAGAAGTAATTTGAGCTCTTTGCTATAAATATTAATTGTGGCAGGTATGGAATTTCTCTTGCATATCTGTATATAAATATATATACAGTAATAGAAGAATATCTTTCAGATTCAAGATATATATTGTATACTAAAAAAATTAAATTATTTAAATTATTAAAAATTAAATTTAAAATTTAAGAAATAAGATAAACACAAGAGTTGGTATACTTAATGAATTTTTTAAAAGCTTATAAAATGAATATATTTTATCAGTTTTTATGCTATTTGACAAAGATGCTATAAAAATTATAACTATTCATAAAGCTTGGTTCTGAACTACAATAATACAACTTTGTTTTTGACATATAAAGTATGCTATTAAACACAAATTAAAAGAAACAAAAATTAGATAAATATAAATTTTTATTAATTTAATTTTTTTATATCTCTAACACCCAAATCTAGGTGAGTTTTGGCTACTCCAGTTGGTTTAGGTCGCAGATAAATTAGTCTGAGCTTCTATTCTTGCTATAATATTTTAAAAGTAGATTTAAACTTTATGTAAAATCTCAGTTAAATATTCAATAAAGATAGAGACATGGCCTCACCATTAACATTAAAAAAAAAAATTTTTTTATATCTTTTTAGTTTTTTTTTTTATTTTTTTAAATAAAATTTAAAAAAAAATCAGTACAATATAAAAAACAAGTGAAAAATATTCTCAATTTAACTTTATTAAATCTATATAGGTTCCTAAAGATTAGCAAAGTAATATGTATCCTAAAGGATTAGAAGAAGAGTTATTAAGAATGGTTACAAAGCATTTGATATTATATTTTCTTATACTAGTAAATAAAAATGTTTTTCTTATAGTAGAAACAATTTAGTATCAAAATATTTTAGAAACTTATCAATTTTGCTGTCAAAATAATTTTGATAAGCTATAGAGATATTTATGATCAAACTAGTATAATATAAAAAATTAGAATTTGTTTGCATAATCATTCTATCCAAATGCAATGCCTATTGGCAGTACCACAATAGTTGTAAAGTTACATTGGTATAATCATAAATACAATTATAAATATAATTGTAATAGGCTATATCTAGATTGTTTAAGACAAATTATTATAAAAGAACTAGTTTCTGATATTAAAAATATCTAACTATGATATTATTATAATTATAAATTTCTATTATATTAGGATTCATTTAAAGAATACTAAAAAATCATTATAAAAAAAAATATAAATAATGAAGACAAATATTATACTGATATAAATTCTTGGATTTGCTCTTGTTATACATTTATATATAATACTTATCTTATATGTAAACATCTAGCAAAAAAATTACAGTAGAGAATCTAAATTTTTTTTCTTAATTTAAAGCTACAGTCTGTTATTATGATTATCTATTTATTACTTTTAATAAAAAAATATTTCAAGAATTCACCTAAGCAATAACTCTTGAAATAATGTTTTACAAAAAAATTTGTATTAGATTTTAAAATATTAAGTAGCTATAATATTACATCTATTTCTGAGTACTATATAAAGATTAAAAATAGAAAAACAGAATTAATAGAAAATAAACAAACATTTAATTCACTAGTAAAGATTATAACTGATAATATTGAAAATGTGAAGTTTTATAAAGTATATACAACTCTTAAAAAGCTTCTTATTGCTAAAGCTATTACATGCAACAAAGTTTTTAATGCAAGAACACAATAACAGATCTGAGATAAATCACAAATAGGAAAATTGGCTTTTTGGTTTCAATAAGTTTTGTTAAAGCTAAAAATTAGATCTTTTAAAAAAATTTTATTTACTTATAATATTGTTAAAAATAAATTTGGTTATATTTAAAATTCTTGGTTTTTAAAAACTTATATTGTTATAAACATTAATTTTTTTAATTAAAATTTTATATATACAAATATGTTAAAATAATAATTACTATTTATTATTATTATACTATATATTTCTAACAATACTTTAAGTAAAATATTATTTTATTTGTATGTACAGTTGCTAATTATACACAAACCTCTTAATATGTTTTATTGATACATTTTTTTAACATATATTAAAAGATTACAATGTTTTATCTTTTGTATTTTTTCTAATTACTGTCAAAAATAATTGTTAATTATGTAACTAAACATTTTTATACTACAACTAATTTACTTTACAGTGCTCAGTATAATATAGGTTAAATACTCTAATTTATTTTGCTAGCCAATCAGATATTAAGATCTTATATAGTGCAAAAGAAGTGCCTTCTAGTGATTGAAACTGATTAATAAAATTTGATGATAAATTAGAATTAATATAGTTTTATATAAAATCAGATTTGTAGTATTATAATTCAGTTATAAAACTTTGCCAAACTGGTTTTCAAATTAAAACCCAGTTATAAAATTCTAAAAAACTAGTTTTAAAATTATAAACCAGTTTTATTTATAGTCACTTTTTTTTAAAGTTATATTTATCTTAAAAATACATCAAAATTATTTTTGCATACTAACAAAAAAAATTTCTTGCAAAATTTTGGTTTAATTCTGCTTATTACTCCTAACACTAACTGAAATGCTATATTTAAAGAGAAGGCAACATATAAATTAGTACAAATAATCTAAATTTAGAAAAAATTAGTAAATACATATATTTATATATATTTTTGTATAGTATAGAATAATTAAGAATTTTGTTATTGTATTTATTTAATTTTTTTTTATTCTTTTGTATGTTTATATATATTAGTTTGCAAATAAAACTATATATAAATTTTTTATAGTTATTTTGAATTAACAATAATATAAGCATCTGTAACATATCTGAATAATAAAAGTGTTTACTTTATTCTAGATGATATTTATTTTAAATTACATTATTTCATTAATAATTATATAATAATTAATTAATAATTATATTATATTTTTATTAATAATATAGTATTATCTTTTATTATTTCTTACTCTTTATCAAATAAAAGAATCTCAACTATTACTTTCTAATTTTATAGACAATATTTTATTTGAAATCTTTTAATTTATTATATAATAATTAGCTTTCTGATTCTTTATTTACAGATAATAAAAAAAAGCAAAAAAGGCAACAAAATTATAAATTAATCAAAGTTATACTACTCATTTTTTTAAAGAATATGAAACAAATTTTCAAGCTGTTTATTATAAAATTTGCAAAAAAAACTTAACTAAAAGTGATAAAAAACCTTTTATATATATTAAAAAAAGTAAAGATACTTCAAATTTAATTATTTATTTATAAGATAAACATAATATTACAAAAGTGAATTTTAGAAAATATTTGAATAACAATATTAAAGTAATTTCAATTTAATTTATTTTTAAATATTGCTATATATATATATTATAAAGGTTTTGTTATTTGAAGTACTTTTGTATATAATTTTACTAATAAATATATATAAATTTTATTAAAGAAATCTTGTCAGGTTTAAATAATTTTTAAAAATATATAAATTTAAGAATAAAAGTATATTAAAAATTGAAGTTTAGTTTACTTATAATGTTTACTAATTTATTCAGAAAATTCAACATATAATTAATAATAAATAAAAATAAAAATAAAAAATAAATATAAATTATTACAAATCAAAATTAATTATTAATACACATATTAATCACATTATTAATAAGCAAAATTGCACTATAGAATAAAGTAAATGAGTTATAATAATGTTTATCTATTTATATAATATTTGCTAAATTAATCCTAATTATAATTGATAAACTAATAAATAATATATAGCTAAATTAATTATAGTAATTAGTATATAATTAAGAAAAGACTTAGAAAAAAAAAAGTTACAGAGAAATTATAGTATTGTTATATATATTAATTATTTTATATAATATTAATTAAATTTAAAGAAAATTACTATGTTTCACTACTGGTAATCATCACCAGTGATTTACAATATTTAAATTTAAATTTTTATCAAAGCAAAACTTGATTTTTTTAATATTTAGTGTAAGGTTTAAAAGCTTAAGTTAGAAGAAAAAAAGGGTTATACTCAGAATTTTATAGAGAATTTTTTTTATTAGAACCCCAAAGTAGCTTTGTTAGTAAAATTTTATTTTATATTATACACTGGTGATGATCACCAGTGGTGATAAATAGCAAATCTCTAAAAAAAAATATCAAAAACAGTTAAGTATTAGCCAATATCTAGCTGCAAGAAAAGAAAAAAGAATAACAAAAAAAGAAATTGTTTACTAAAACTAAAACAGATTATTTGCCTAACTTATTCAAATAGACAACCAGTCTTATCCTAAAATGCCTTAATATTAGTTAGGACAAGCTCATCGCCTGAAAAGTATATACACTTTAGCAAAAAACAATGAATAAAAAACAAGTTTATTAATAAGAAAGGTTTTTTGATAAGGAATCTAGTAAAAAAAGAAAAAAAATAAAAGGTTTGTAAACTAAAATACAAAAAAAATTAGATAAAATAAATAACAAAAACAAATAAAACAAAAAATTAAAATTTTATTAACAGATAAAAAACAATCACAACAGAAATAATGTTATTACTAAATTTAGAAATAGAAAAACCAACTAAAACAAAGTTGTTAATTTTAGACAAATTAGTAAATAAGATTTGAAGCTCTTACTTTTAAGAAGAGAAAGACATAAAAAACATTATAATTACAAAAATAGAATAGACTAAATATGTAGTAATACAAATTTTGCTTAAATTTTAGAACTAAAAGTTGTTAATATGTATTATAAACAATGTAATATTAAATAGAATAGAAAGAAAAGTGTGGTAATCAAGTAAAATGGTTAGGTTGTCAACCTCTCAAATGGTAGGTTGGATGTTTAAATCCTATTGACAGTAAAAATTTGAATAATTATTTATGTAATCTGGTATTTCAGCAACTGTTTCTAACAATTGAGTTAAAATATCTGTAATTATAGTTACATCAGTATAACTAGCAGATTATAAAGCATCTGTATAACTTGTTATACAGATGAATGCAACTGACAAATCAGGCAGTGCAAACTCAAGATAAGTCCTTGTGGCTATGTAAATCTGTAAAAATTATGGAACAAGAAGCCTATTTAGAAAAACTTAAGTAAAAAGATAACATAGATCTTCAACAGTACTACTATAAAGGCTAGATCTAAGAAACAGATACCAATGCAAAAGTAGCCAGATGGGCAAGAATCTTTAGATTAGAAGTCTCAGAGGTACTACTAACTAGGCCATCAGATTGAACTAAAGAAAAAGGATATTAGACTAACTTGATATATTGATAAACTGATCATAGTCCTATATGGGTTATTTGAATTGAGAGTTTGATAAAAGAAGCAGAGGTATACTAAAGTACTAGAAATATGCTGTGAAGTAGGTACTAAGGTCTGAGTAAACTCTACAAAAGCATAAAAGTTTAACAGTTAGCTCTAACTGCAAGTATTGGTTCTGCCATAGTAATATTCAGATTAGCTGCAAAAATAGATAAACAGCAAGTTCTAGAAGATTTACTTCAAAGATAACTGTTCTAAAATTAAAATGAAGGATCTAGGCTTGGCCTGATAAAGTAATATAAGACAGGTTCAGAGAGTTTAAATAGAATACTCAAGCAGAAATGTTAGCTACAGCAATTGGTAAGGAACATTAGGCAGACTTCTTAAATAGATAATATAAAAAGTTATACAAATAGCCAATTGTATACTTTTTTTGTAGTAGCTTTTTACAGAACTACATTCCTAAAAATATATTAATAAAATTAAAAAATCAAAAAGGTCATCTTAATACCAAAAAATAAAAAATAAAAATAAAAAAAATAAAATACAAAGAAATAGCATGTGTTAAACAAATTTAGCTACTATTACTATTATATATAAAAAAAATAGCATATTAATATAAATATTTTTTATAACTTTTAGTATAATTGATTATTAAATTATTATATAAATATATTTATAAATTTAAACTTTGTGTAAAACAGCATAGGTTAAACAAAATTAATAAGAGACAGTATAGGTTAAATAAATTACAAATTATTATACCAAAGATTGCTTAGTATAGAAGCATAAAGAAAAATTTAATAGATATAAAAAGGCCAAAGAAATGCCTTTCTTTAATATTAATTTTCTCTACACTTTTTTAATAAACCTTTAACAATTTTAACAACAATAAACCTACTATAAAACCTACCAACATGGGTTATAGGTGCCTAATTCTAACTAATTACAGAAAACAGTTAACTATAATACAAAAAGAATTATAAATTTTTGTTATCATTGAGATTTAAACTCTAGACCTGCCACTTGGGAGTTGACAACTTATTCACTTTATTAGGTTACCACACCTTATTAAAAAGTAACTTTTTCTGCCAATTCTAAGTTCCTATACTTTGATCTAAAATTTTCTATCTTTATCTCTAACTTGTAATATAATATTCTTCATCTAGAATAATTCCTATAAGCAAGGTTGTTACTATGTATTTGTTTAATAAAGTTAATCTATATACTGTTACTATCTTGAACTATTTGCCTGCTACTATATAGTAAAGTGAACTATTACTTTTTTATTCTGTATATATTTGCAATAATTAATTATTATACTAGATGATCTTGTTACTTGGTTGTATTGTATCAAAAAGGCTGCAATCCTGTAACAATATTATAGAATATAAAGACTTATAATTAAAGTCTTAACAAAACTATCTTTATATTAAAGAGTACAACTAGTTAAATATATATTTTTGGTATTTAATTTAACTAGTTTGCTTATGATTCTATATTAACTATTATATTTGAAATTCAACTATGAGCATTGCTTCTTTATATATTTTTATCATTTAATTTATCTATTTTTTTGAAAATTATTAAAGGCTTTATTAGTTTAATAACATTGTTAAAAATTTATATTATTTCTTTATTTAAAATTTTCTAAATAGGCTTTTATATCTTTAATTTTTTAGTTTTTATATATAGTAATTTTATTATAGATTTGCATTAAAATTTTTACAAATCAGTCTATATATATATAATGTTACACTTTTATAAATGCTTTAAGCTTCTATTTAAGATTTAATATAAAATTATAGACATGCCAATTTAACTAATTAAGAAACAGCATGCTATAGCACAGATATAATTTTTAAATTTTATTATAAATAAAATTTGAATACTAAATCTTCTATTTGAAAATTAACAACTATATTAAATTATTATAATTTATAATTTTTTTTTAAAATTACATTTTTATGTTTATATTTATATAAATTTTAATTTATAATATCTTATTATTTACTTATTTGTTTTAAATAATTTTATTATTTTAAATTTATAGAGTATAGTAGTTAGGTTTTTTCAAATCTAAATTAAATTAAATAGAAAGTTAATTTAATTTGATTAAATTAAATATATCCTTGATTTGATCAAATATTTGAATTAAATATTTGAATTTAATTTAATTTTTAAAAAAGTTTAAAATTTTAATTAATAAAAAATAAATGATTTATGAAAAATTTTACTATATTAATCAATTTTAAGCTTTTAAATAAAGTATTTTTTTAAACAAAATATATTTAGTTTTATAGAATAAAAAAGTTGATTGTCTTAATAATATTTTGAGTAAATAGTTTATAAGTTTAAAGTTTAATTATAAATTTTCAAATTAAATTGAATATTTATCAAATCAAATCAAATTTGATTAAATTTAAATTTGATTTAGTTTAAAAATTTTAAATTTAAATTTGATTTAAACTCAAATATTTGATCAAATCAAATCAAATCAAATTATAAAATTCTAGTAGTAACTTAGTTAAGTAGATAAGTTATCAATCTTTCAAGTAGCAGATTGTAAGTTTAAAACCTACTAAAAATAAAATTTGAAAAAATACATTTGTATTATAACAATGATATTTTGTTGATTAGTTAAGATAAAATATCTGTAACTACAGTTGTATTAGCATAACTGATAGGTTAAAAGACATTTGTATAGCCTTAGTTATACAAAAAATACAACTGGTACTAGGTGATGCAAACCTAAAATAAGTTCTTATAATTATATAAATTTGTAAAATTGGAAAAATTAAAACCAGAAAATGGAAATCATAATGTAGTAGTTGGGTTGTTATCTCTTAAGTAATGGGTTTAGTGTTCAAATTCTATCTATGATGAAATTTGAAAAATTATATCTGTGTTATAATAAACTGTTTTTTGACATCAATTGGATTGGTATATCTGTAATCTTAAGTTGCACTATCTTGAATAGGAGCTTAGGACATCTATGCAAAATGTAACATTACACATATATAGAGAAATGTATAACCAGTATCATATAAGGCTTCAGTGCAAATCCACAATAAGACTACTAAGTGTAGTAAACTAAAGAATCAAAGAATTAGAAGCCTACTTGGAAATTTCTAAGTAAAAAGATAGCATGAACTTTTGATAATACAATCAAACTGATAAAAGTCTATGAAACATCCCCAAAGAGATAGATAGATAAACTGGATAACAAGATGTATAGAGAAACATATGACCAACCAGGCTATTAGAATTGCCAAAGGAAAAAGAATATATAAGTATACTATACTAGGCCATCTGAATTAGAAGTCAGAGGAGTTCTGTCAGTTTTAAGTAGCAGTTAGTAAAGGATAATAAAGAAGATGTTATGATGATAAATACTAGAGTTTTAGTGAATTTTATAAGAATAGAAATCATATAATATAGTGGTTAAATAGGCACCTCTGTGACTACAAGTATTAGGCAACTATAATGAGTTACATAAAACTAAGTCAGCTGTATATAAGACATAAAAGGTTCTAATAAGTTTACTGTTAAGAATAAACTAGTTCTAAGAGGCCTTAAAGGTATCGAGTACTTTGAATAGGTGTAGCCTTGAAGATGTTATCATGAGACATGATGAACTGCATATGCAGAAGGTTTAAATAGGCAAAATCCATAGTTGGCTTGCAGATATGGCACCTAGTATAGAACTTGTATAGTAATATATAGGCAGACTATTTAAATTAGGCACCAAAAGTGCATGTGTAACTAGTTGTAACCTCTAATGTAAAGTAGCCTCTGGAGGCATCCATGTCCAAATATATAAATAAAAACATCGATCTTTATAAACAGAGACTTTAACTATAAAAAAAAAGAAAAAAAAAATTAAAGCCTATTTAGAAAAATCCAAATAGAGAAATAACATAGATCATTAACAGTATTACTATAAAAACATCTAAAAAACAGATACCAATATAAAAAAATTAAGTAAACAAGAATCTTGGATATGAGGTATTACTAACCAAGCTGTCAGAAGTCTTAAATCTAAAAAAAAGAATATTGGGCCAAACTCAATATACCAGAAACTAAAAATTTAAACTAAAAGAAATTTTTTTGATTAATTTTTTTTATTTTTATTTTTATTTTTTTTTAAAGTGGCAATCTTGCCTGTCTGTCTTTATTGGGTAATATATCATTATTCAAGTATATACAAAGTCTATCAAC
>CAJVQA010003834.1:0-18635 GCA_910591915.1 Cetraspora pellucida | reverse complement strand
AAGTTAATAAAGAAAATTAGAGCGCCACACGCGCCCCACGATGTAATACATCGGGGATAGTTAAAAAAAAAAAAAATCAGATGTATAATTGTACCTATCTTTTCAGATTATCTGGATTGAAAGTTTGATTTTTTTTCAATATTAAAATAACTTTTTTGGTCCTAGCTTTTTATTAATACTTATATTGGATACATGGTTTATATAGATATATCCATATTAAACTATCAGATGAGTATATAACTGGTTACACATATAACTTTTCTATATTACCTATTTAAGACGTCTGTCCAAAGGTTTCTTACTAGTTGTTATATTTAACATTCCTGTTTAGATATTTCATTTAAACTCTCTAATCTAACTCTAGTATTAATTTCATCAGATCATAGACCCAGATCTATTCACTTTTAATCATAGGACTATAATTTTTAAACTATATTATTCTTGAAATAAACCTATCAGAACAAGCTATATTCTTCTTTACTACTAACCTAATTTGGCACTATGACTGAGAACAACACTTGCAATTAAAATTACTCATTAAACTGCTATTACCCTTGTAAAGTTCACCCAAACCCTAGTACCTATCTTTCTAATTTCTTTTCTATCATTTCCTACTAGCTGCAACTTGAAACTAATTGACTTCTTAGACTTCTAATTTAGATGGCCCAGTATAGTATACTTATTTATCTTTTTTCTTAAGCAATTCTGACAACCTGGCTGGTCATATGTTTCTCTATATATTTTTTTTCATCTGGTTTTATTTAACAGTTTTTATAAAAGTGTTTCATAAACTTTCATCAGTCCAATAACACTAATGAAAGTTTATGTTATCTTTTTATTTAGGATTTTCAAATGGGTTTCCATCTTTTCAATTTTTTAATCTTCTATATCCAGTAGTCTTATTATAAATTTGCACTGAAGCTTTATACAATATTGGTTTTTCATATTCCTCTATGTATATGTAATATTATACTTTACATAGATGCCCCAAGCTTCCAATATTAGGTGGAATCTGACTTGGTATACCTAAGATTACAGATACCCAAAACTCAACTGATCAGCAAGAGACAGTTATTATAATATAGATATAATTTCCAAATTTTGTTATCTGTAGAAATTAAACCTTTGATCTGCCACTTGAGGGTTAACAACCTATTCACTTTACTAGGTTGATACACTTTTTGAATTGAAAGTTTGATAAAACTTCAATTGAATATTAAAATAATAAAATATATTATAAAATAAATACTAGAGTTGAGATGAACTTTACAAGAACATAGTAGTTTAATAATACATATTAATTATAAGTATTAGTTTTGATTATAATGTTACTAGATTAGTTGTAAAAATAAAGATTCTGAAAGATTTAATATAAGAACAAAAGTTCTTTATATGAGTGAACTATCTTAAAAACTTAGTAATCATAACATATTTTCATCAGTATTAACTAGGATCATTGATAAATATAGGTAATAAGATAGATACAGAAACTAAATATTTAAATAAAAAACTTATAAGCAGGTTTCAAATATAACAATTAGTATAAAACTTTTAGACAAACTACTTAAATTAAATAATAACTAAAGTTATATAAATGACTAGTTGTATACTCTTTTTATAATTGTTTTCTATAGTTGTAATACAACTACATATTAGCTAAATATATATTAATAAAATTCTGAATTACAAATACTCACCTTAATATTTAAAAAAACTAAAAACAAATAAGTTTTAAATAAGCCAATGAAGGTATAGGATATGTCTATTTAAACTGGCTTATTGGAGAATACTAGATGTAATTCTATGAAAAATGACTGTATAATAGGCAGACAGAGTATAAACTCATTATTATTATCTATATTATATGAATTATCTACACTTTATTACTATTGATTTCAATAAATAAACTGCTAAGTATAAAGAATTTAAAATTGATAAATAAATATTTATTCACATGTTAATATTGAATATCAATAATTAAAAATAAATAGTATTTACTTTCAATTTATAAAGTATAGTAACAGAGATATTCAAGTCACAACTTGTATACAAGATTGTCTTTAAGACTGTTTAAAGTTAAATAGTTGTTAATATTATTTTTTTTGTTTCTTAGAAATTAAATAAACTAATCACAATATAGGATAATCATGTGACTAAAATTGATCAATAATATTTAATCAAATATTCTGTATCATATATATGTTTGTTTAAATTAAGACTAAGCTCAAAATAATAATATAAAAAACTAATCAACTTTGAATGCTCTAATAATGTAAGGATGCCAGCTACTAATATCAAAATTTTTTTGCATTCTATATTTAAGATTTTGGTAATTAATATAACACTTCTATTTTCATAATGATAAGTTAGATAATTGGTTGTTACCTTCTATTTATTTTGTTTACAAAATAAAATTTAATAGTCTGTTTCTTTATATCTATTTATAGGTTGTTTTTAATAACTTAAATCTAAATAATAATAAAAAAAAAAGAAAAAGAATTATATCTGATCTTAGATGTCAGAACATATTATTTATTTACATTAGTATTAAAGTTATTTTCTTAGCAAAAGCTTAAGTAATTTTATATAAGTAGACTGTAATTGTTTATCGCTATACTGTATGAATAGTTCACTTTACTGACACTTAATTTATAGACATAATATTTCATGATAACAATTCACTAATACTTATTTTATTGACAAGTTTATTTTATTAACAGTTTATTTCACTGAAACTCATTTTATTAACAAAATAATTCTAATCATTATTATTAAAGTTAGCTTAGAATTAGAATTGAGATTAGTGGAATTTATAAAAAAACTTATATGTAAAATGAGATGAACTTGTTAGTGAAATGTTATTTCTATGAAATAAATAAAAGTCAATAAAGTAATGATTTATTATATAATATCTAATTGATTCAGATATACAAAAATCTATCTATTAGATAAATATATATACCAATATTTGAATATTATATTATAAATTTAGAGTTTAATATATATATTTGGTAAAGGATGGGGATCTTAGTATAGTGGTTGGGTTATCATCCTTCAAGCAGTAGACCAGAGTTCTAATCTTATTAATAGTAAAAAATTTGAAAAATGATCTTATTTTGATAATTTGTATGAGGTATTTGGAATTGTAACTCTATAATTCTGATTGTACTAAGACTAACTTTAAGAGTGTGCAATGTTATACAAATAAATCCAGAAAATATATATTTTATAAAAAACTCTGTTTAGAAATCCTGAATAGAGAGATAATACAATCTTAGATAATATCACCTATGAAAATCTTGATCCAGAGACAGAAACCTGAAACAGATGACCTGTATAATCAAGAATTCTAAGTAAAGGGATCCACCAATTTGGCTACTAATTGAACTGGTTATGAAATTACATTATACAAAGCTAACTAGATTGATAGTATAGGAAGACTTGTAATGATATATAAGGTACTGGTAAGGTTATAAAGAAGGGTACTGAGATTGTATGAACTCTACAAGAGTATAACAGTTTAAGAGTTATCCTAACTGCAAGTGTTGGTCTCAATCATAGTAATACCAGATCAGATAGAAATTGGATAACAAAAAACTCTGATAGGTTTAGTACAAGATTAAAGGTTTCTCATATGAGTGAACTGTTTTAAAGACTTAGTGACCATGGTAAATGTATACTGATGAAAACTAGAACAGTTGATAGGGTAGGTAAGTGAATGGATACAAGAACCAGAATGTTTAAATAGAGGATCCACAAGTAGGTTCTAGGCATGGCAGCTAATATAGAACCTTTGGACAGACTACTTAAATTAGACAATGACTAAAGTTGTACAGGTGACTAGTTGTACACTCTTCCTATGGTTGCCCCCTGTGGCTGTTGTAATAATACAATCACAAAGCTGAAACATACTATCAATAAAAACCTGAGTCGCAAGTACTCACCTTTAATATTAAAAAAAAAAAAAATATATATATATATTTGGTAGAGATATCCAACTATGTGCTAAGGTCTCGAACCATTGTTTATAATCTCAAGTTCTATCTTCATAGCTTGACTTCCAATATACCGGTATTTATAATATTCAGTTATGGTATACTTTAACCACGTGATTATATGCTATATCAATATTAATATGACGCCTTTTAGCTCAAAGGGATGCCTCGAGCATACCCAATAGAAAATGCAGAGAAAATTTTGGTGGTTATCACGTGTTACCGCCGATTATACGAATTTTAAGAAAACTAGATGTCTTTTAACGGATTAAAAATCTTATTGGAATCAAGCTCTAGTATGAAAATAACATCGTACGCCAGGATTCGATTCTAAGATGCGTCAAGCCATTTTATCAATTATGTGCCGGATTGAAACGTGTATAATGAATGTAATAACAATAAACAATTCTTTATATATTTCGTATCGAATTAAACAATTATTAGAATACTCATTTATTTTACACAAGCTTTTTATGCTTAGTGCAAGAAAACAGAAATTATATTTTATCCGATGGATACTACACTACGTATTTCTATTTCTCATTATCAACTAAATTTTCCAAAAACCTGAAATTAGACCATATTCTAACAGCCATATATCATAAAATCACTTTGAACTTTACAAAAGGCCATAAATATGCTAGCTTGATTAGATTTAATATTCTGCGAAAAGATTTTTTCATTTAGCTTTTTCTGGATAAGGATTAGAGTTTATTGGTCAGGACTAGGTTGTTCGCACTATGCCGCACTACAAGCCAAAAAGCCCCAATTTAGTAATTACATTAATGGGGTGTTACTGTATATTAAACTTAGCTGGAAACCATAAACAGGACGTCAAGTGCGCAGAGACATTGTTTACCTAATCACCCTAATCAATACTATGCACACAACAAAATAACGATCTCGTTTGCATTAGGTAAACAGGTATGCAGACCGCAATGTCACAAAGGGTTCTCGTGTAAATATTGAATTTACCTCTTATAATCATTCTGATCTGTCTGACAGAAATAAAATGTATTAAATAATGTTATTCGTTTTGAATTTTTAGTTCTAGTTAGCCAAACTTTAATTTTATTCGATTTGAACGTGCAGAAATAAAAATGCGTGCAAATTATTATTAAATATTGAATTTTCCGAAATAAATACTTTCTTCGAAAAAAAAATATAATAGAAAAAAATGACCAAGGCAAAACCTTGTTCTTGATTCACCGGTCTCTTTTTTTTTGATCATACTGAAGAATATGTAATAAGATATTATAGGTCATTAATTAAAGAGCTAACAATATAAAAATTTTATTTTGCTTTATTAAATATACAATTGCTTATTTACGTTATCACTTTATACAGTCAAAGCTCGAAACAATTGAAGTCCAAAAACTGATTAAATACCTTCGATATATAGAAGTCAGAAGACAAATTTACATTTTCAAACACTTATTTGTCATATAAAATTTTTCGTTATATTTAAATATTTGCTATAGAGAAATTCGAGCTTTATATGCCATCATTAAGACAAATTTGGTAAATTTTTCGACTTATATCTAAACCTGATTTCGTAATTTTTGTTTGTTATAACTTAATTAGTACAAATTTTGGATTTAAAATAATAAGTCTTAATGTTGAAGGCTATATATCTAATTTAAAATTTTGATTAATTTGCACATCTCAATTATATGGGTCAAAAACGATGTGTATTGTTATTTGTTTCAGGTGGGACAAGAAAAATGGGTTCAGATGGATTAAGAAAAATATTTTGTAAGACTAAATACTTAGTTTTTTACTGTCTGTGCTGTTTTTATTACATGACATTACATGATGGGCCTCGCACAAAAGTTTTTCCTAGACATTTCGAGACCTTAATAAGTAAGACAAATTATTTTTTATCTCAGACTAATAGTCACAAACTTCAATTTGGAGAATTTTTAATTTAATACAAGTATAAGTTAAGGATAGGTTTAGAACTAGTACTAGGTTTAAAAATTAGGTTTAAATAAAATAATTATACTACTAAATACTGAATGTACTAAATGTACTAAATGTACTAAATGTTAAATTTAAATTCACTTAACGTCAAATTATAATATACATTTGACCTAAAAATAGAAGTTGCTACACTATTCATCGAAAAGAATAGATACTAAAAACAGTTAACAAGAATCCAACAATTTTAATGCCACATTTTTTTTTAAAAAAAATAAACTTCCTATAGTTTAAATTACGATAATGCATCCGCATAACAGGAACCATCTCCTTTGAACCAACGAACCAATAAAAATTTTATTACACTCTTAGGAAGGAATGAACCATACAGAATTAATTCTTTTATTGTTCAACCTGACGTATTTATTGCGTTATTATTATTATTACCATTAATGAAATTGGTTAAATATTTTTTTATTTGTTTGTTAGCATGCATGTAGTCAATTTTATTCAATGTAAAAATTATACTAGTATCTGCGTTGTTCACTATTTGTGTACTCATGATTCCTGCAAGCTTTAATTCCAACATATTAATAAATAAAGTTCACATATTTTATTACGAGCCAAAATCAAACTTTATATCCATATCAATACAAAGTTATTTGGTGAATATTGAATACTTTGGTTGTTTGCTTACAAGAAAAACTTATTGAATACAGTGCATACAAGCCAAAGGATGTCTAAATATTACAATTGGTTTCCGACCTATAATTCAAGGTTCGGAACCAGTAAAATTACATAAATTTTGTACCACAAACTATAATGAAACCTGCATTCACTATGGTTTAACCAATCAGAATACAAATTAACATCATATGATTTTTAATTTTAGTCCCTGGCATATTGATAACAAATAGTTTTAATTTGATTTTTAAAAAAAATATTTAATGCTTATGATTAACCTATTCATATGTCTTGAGTTCGAAAATAAGCTAATTGTCCTTACAAATCTCTTTGATATAAATAATAATATCGATTGAAACAAATAAATATATTGTACTCTTTGGTACGTACGTACATTGTTTGTTTAGAAAAAATCTGTATTAAGAGGTATAATGGACCGATTAAAAATGTTTATGCAAAGCACATACGTACATTTAATAATATTTTATGGATGCAGTTTATAATGCCACCACTTCATACTTAAATCTTGTAAATTTTTATCATTTGTGCTAACCAGTCTTAAATTTTTTTTGTACTACTCTTATAATGTATCCATTTTCTGTGTTTATTAAAGATATAAAATGTCATGATTTTCGAGATTATTTCTTTACCCTACTTTTTAGTAACTATCTTGCGACCAACTCTTCCGAGTAAACTTACTCTCTTTTATTTGACGAAAGCATTCTTTTACGAGAAAGCATTCTGTCGTTTTTTGTAATTTCTTTTTACAATTTATCAGTAAGAAGATTATTATACCATGTATTCGAATAAAACTTTTAAAGTTACTTCAAGCAGCGCTAATAAAGTCGGCTCTACTACTCGCAAGATAAGAAAAGCGCAAGCTCCATCATCTAAATTGCTTGATCTCGAATACAACGATTATTCCTCATTTGCCAAAGTCAAATCACCCGATTTTATGGAAAACCCTATCACCACCACTGGCAATGAGATGAAGGAGGTCCGCTGTGATATCCCATTTACCTCTAAAGGACGTAAAACACAGTTTATCTATCATACCCGAACTCCCTCCTTGAAACGGAAGAGTGATGAAATTTTAGCCGATGAACTTCATAGAAATATAAGATCATTTGAAAATTTTCAAAATGATATTACAAAAGTTCCTTCAAAGAGATCAACTATATGTACTGGTTCTTTGAAAAAATTCGCTTCTCTTCGTACAAGTCAATCTGACCATATTGAACGTGTAACTAAGCATCTTCCTCCAAAGACAAAATTTACCTCATCTGAGATAGAAGTAATGAACTTAAGAAATGAAATACTTAGAGCTAAGATAGAACTATATATCAAAGAACAAATCGAAGCTCTTGACAATACTTTGCAACTTCATGATACTCCTGAAGTAGATTATGAACCTGATCATTTCATGGATTATGAAGAAACCGATGATCATGCTGCTTATAAAGAAGCTCATATTGCTGAAATTAAAGATGGTTTAATTAGTATTCGTCAATATTGTGAAGCAATGCAATCCAAGAATGCAAATGTGAATTCTGATGTTAATCATCATAAAAATGATTTAGAATTATCTACTAATAATATTTCTCAATCACATAAAAAAACTATCAAACATCGTAAACTTAAAAAACGTGTTCCTCCTCGTCGAAATCTTAATGATCATAAAGGAAATATTAAAGTATTCTGTCGTGTACGTCCTCCTGTATTATCTGAATGTGAAGATATCGCTGATATTAGATTTCCTCCTTATTCTGATGGAAAAAAAATTTCTCTTGCCTCTATTAAAAGGAATTATTGGGGTGTTGAAAGAGAAAGTTTTAAAGATTATAAATTTGATAAAGTCTTTGGTGCTTCTGCGACTCAAGAAGAAATATATTCTAATGTTACTCCAATAGTTCAATCTGTTGTTGATGGTTTTAATGGTTGTATTTTCGCTCATGGTCAAACTTGTTCTGGTAAGACTTATACTATGCAAGGCCCAGAAGATCCAACTATTTTTAATGAAGGCATGATTCCACGTGCTGTTCGTCAAATATTTGATAATGTTAATGAATTAAAGGCTCAAGGTTGGGAATATGAAATAGAAGGTCAATTTATCGAGATTTACAATGATAATATCCGTGATTTACTCTCGGAGGATCCTTCTAATAATCGTGGTCTCAAATTCAGAACAGTTCATGATGAGCAAACTGGCACAACTATGGTCAATAAGGCAAAGACTGGTAAATATTAATGTTTAACTTGTATTAATTTTAAAGTTTGCTTAAACATATAAAAAATTTTTATTTATCATATAAAAATCTTTTATTTATTTTCCTTCAAATTATATTATAAAATAGTGAATCTCGATTCTGTTGCCACTCTTAATTGGGTTTTGCAAATGGCTGCCAAAAACAGAGCAGTCGCTTCAACAAAATCTAATCCTAATTCTTCTCGAAGTCATAGCATTTTCATGATTCGATTAATGGGTACAAATACAGTTACAGGTGAAAATCGAATTGGAACTTTGAATTTAGTTGATTTGGCCGGTTCGGAACGTTTATCAAAGTCTGGTTCACAGGGTGATCAGTTACAAGAAGCTAGATATATTAATTCAAGTTTAAGTCACTTGAAAACTGTGATTCAAGGTATTAAAGAAAAGTCAGATCATATTAACTTTAGGAATTCGACTTTAACTTGGCTTTTGAAAAATTCTTTGCGTAAGTTTAGCTATTTTTTTTACTAATTATCTTATCTTGATATCTTAAATAACAAATGCTAAAATATAATTAATATAATTTCCCATTTTTAATAGGTGGTAATGCCAGAGTTCTTATGTTTGTCCATATATCACCGCTAGAATCTGCAAGAGCCGAAACCGAAAGTAGTTTGGAATTCGCACGTCTTGTAAATTCCGCGTAAAAATTTATTACATCCAATTTATAAATGTTTTGTTTTATTGATCTCATTACTTTTAAAATTGAATGTTACCTTGTAAAGTTACAAATATCATAGTGTTTCAAATTTCAATTTTTTTGTTGAAGTTTATCACATTAACTTCATGTTTATTTTTTCGATTATTTTTTTATTTTATTTTTTTCGTGGTTTTGTTAAACTTATTTAACAACTTATCAATAAGTTTTGATATAACATGTATACATAAATGGCATTTAATATTTTTTTTTTATACTTGCTATTTATAAAGATTAATAAAATACTACGTTAAACTTTGTATTCTATCAAGTTTTAGATCCTTTATTGTCAAAACTTGCCAAGTTATTTAATCTCACCGAAATAATTTATATTTATCTGGCGGTCACTATGTAAACACTAACGGAAAAAAACAATTCACATTATCATTTATTATAAAACGCATATAGGGTTTTTGCCTTGAAAATCAAGTTATGAGACATATAATTTCATAACTTGATTTTCAAGACAAAGATTCCATATGATGGTTTGGTACCTATCATATGTTTTATAGAGTTTTAAAGTTCTTATAAGTTTTGTAAATAAAATTTTAACGTATACTTTTTGTTATGATTAGCATTTAGGGTTATAATTAAGGTCTGGTAGTGTAGAACATTTTTTACTTAGAACACCACGACCTGTTAATTAGATAATTTTCAAACTAATATGTTTATTGGTAAAATACCACACAATTTTTTATTAAATTCATTATGAAAATTTTTTCGTCAATATCGGATATAACGGATATAACTAATTATACATAAATCCATATTTAATTCATGTGGCCTAGGTGGTTTAATAACTCGAGTTAGCATATAATAATTTAACTTTGAACAAGTATTCTGATGAATTAATTATCTTTTTTTTCTTTGATAATAATAGAACCTAACAGTCTAATTGGTATATTTTTGATTCAAATCTTGTTGTTCAATTCACTTGCCTTACATAGTTTGTTTTTTTGAGTTAGTCTTTACAATAGTACTATCAAAAACTTGTTCTATCTTTTTATTTCAAATTTGCAAACAGGTTTTCATCTTAGTTTTTAATTTTTTTCATTTAGTAGTCTTATTTTAGATTTGCACTAGCTCTAATACTATTATATAGATGCTTTAAACTTTAGACTAACTAGTAAAATCAAAATTACAAGTATTTTAACCTAACTAATTAATAGAAAATAATATATCAATACAAATAAATTGTTCAAAGCATTATTAGTAGGATTTAAACTTTTAACTTATTATTTGAAAATAACAACTTATTAATTAAAACGTTTTGAAAACATTAAATAATAAAATATAATATGTTTAACAAATTCTTATTAATAGAGTTATACTTTTGCAAAGTTCATCCAAACTTTAGTACCACTTTACAGCATATTTCTAGTACTTTACTATACTTTTGTTTTATTTTCAAATTTTCAATTTAGACAGTCTGAAAAACTATAAACTGTTTTTAATATATTAAGTTCAATCTAATATTCTCTGATTTGAAATTTGACAACTTGATTAATAAATCTATTTGTTTTTATAAATTATGTTTTTTTAATTCTTTTATATTGATATTTGTTTCTTAAAGTCTTGTCTTTGCACAATAGTATTATTGAAGATTTGTGTTATCTCTTTACTTAAATTTTTTTAAATAAGATTTTGTTTTTCCAATTTAACAGTTTTATATAGTCACTGAACTTATTTAAAGTTTGTACTACTTGTTATTAGTTTGCATTTTTTTTATAACTAAAAATTATACAAATATTTTATAACCTATCAATTATACTAATATAATCATAGTTACAAGTGTTTTATCTTAACTGATTAATAGAAAACAATTACTATAACATAGGTATTTTTTAAATTTTTGTCTTTAATAGAGTTTAAATTCACAATCTGTTATTCAAATAGACAAAAACCAATTAATACACTAAGTTATTATATTTTTATTATAAGTTTTTAAATACTTATATTATAAATATAATGTAAAATAATATAAGACATCTAACGTATTAAATTTAAAAAAAAATTTATAATAAAAATAATAATAAATGTTAACTGATTAAATTTTTTAAAATTATATAAATTTTTAAAATTTTAAAAACTATACATTTTAAAAAATATATTTATATATCATATTTAGTAATATATTTTATATATTATTTTTATATGTTTAATTAATAAAATTTTAAAATTAAGTATAATATAACATAATTAAAAAAATTTAAAATAAATTTTAGTTTTATTAAAAATTATTTATAACTTAAATTGCTATATAAAAAACTATTTTTTATGCTTAATAAAATTCTATAAGTTTTTTTTTTATTTATAACCTAATTTCACTTAACTCTAATTTTATCTATATAAAAAAACTAGTTTATTTTAGATTGGTTTGATTTATATTACACCTGATCTTATAAGGTAACAACTTTGTATATATAATGTAAAAATTATTTTTATTTTAAATTATAATAATTTTTTTAAATTAAACATTTTAAAAATTATTCTTTTAGATTGTTATTTAAATAAAAATAATAAAGTTTTTTAAACAAATATTTTAACTTATTTCAAAAAAATTATAACAATTTGAATACCTTATACTATTTTATATTATAGAAATAAAATTTAAATAAATTAAAATTAAAGTACAAGTGTTTATATAATAAAAGTAATTCCAAAATAGAAGTTTAATATAAAATATAGAATTTATTTCAATTTTATTTCAATTTTCAATTCTGTATTTATAAATATATTAACTGTTACATTCTATATTAACTATTGCATTATATGTTAACTATTTTGTTCTATATTATTACGTATAACATTTTTGATATAATAACACATCAATTGAATATAACTATACATCTTCAAATATCTGCATTTATAATGTCAAGCCATCAATATTTGTATATCTTTTACTTTCTTTCTAGTTTAATTTTTATAAAAAAATTTTATCAAATTGTTAATATCTAATTGTAAAGTAATAATCTAACATGGTTTCAAAATAAATCTGTCTGTTTAATGCAGTGGATTTTATAAAGCATTTTGAAAAGCAGTTACATAATGTTGGCTGCAAAACATTAGAATTAATTTTGTAAAAGTGTGTTTTCTTATACAATAAAGCTAGTATAGTGAGATTAGTAAAACTTATCAAAGTAAAAAAATTAAAGGTAGGTTTGAAATTAAATAAAATATAACTTATACTAAAATTGTACGAGAAATTTTTTTGTTAAAAGCTAAAAGGTGATTTATAATCAAAATTTTGAATATTAATTAGTTTTTTTATTGCCTATATGCATGCACCTTGCGCACAAATAGGAATTCTAATTATAGTATAAAAAATAGTTTTGCAAAACCTCGAGTTATAAAGGTTTTACAAAGTATACTTTTATATTAGATCATGTATTGGTTCTCAAGTTATATTCGCTAAACTTGAATTTTTTTACTATCTAGGTGGGTTTTTTTAAAAAAATAAAAATTTTATTTATAAAATTTTCTTGAAAATAGAATTAAAACGCGGTTATCAGAGTCCTTCATAATATAAGAACTAATTACAAGTTTATATATGATATTATTATATAATAATAATCTTAATTTATAAAGCCTTATTGAACTAAATTAAATCCTTTGCAAAAGACAGAATTAATTCGTTTACTGAATCAGTATAAATTTTATCAAAATAATTATTATCGGAACAGATTTCATCAGAATAAATAGTTTCGATACTTTTTTGCTTTAATGCTTCCTTGAATTTTTCATGAAATTTAGACAATTCTAATAATATCTGTTCATCATTTTGCCATTTTGTAAAAGCTTCTAAGACTTCTTCTACGGATGGACGTCTTTCCGGTTTTTCGTCCCAACATTGTTTCATTAAATTAATATAACACATTTCTGTATCTTTAAAATTTTCTTCAATAATTGGTGGCCTCAATTTATCAAGCACTATTTTCTCTTGCAAATGTGAACCGAATAATTTGTTATAAAGTGTGGTCACTGGTATTCCATATAGAATTTCCCACATTATTATGCCAAATGAGTAAATATCAGACGCTTTGGTGTATGATTTTCTATTTTTAATTTCAGGATCAATGACTTCAGGAGCTATATATGGTAAAATTCCACAAATCTCATCAAATTCCACCTTCGAATCTAAGTTAATGGGTGTTGAAAATCCTAAATCAGCAATATATGCACTATTTAAACTATGCAATAAAACATTGCCACTATGTAAATCTCGGTGAATAAGTCCTTGAGAATGAATCATTTTAAGATCAGAAGCAATACTATGCAATAAATTTAGGATATTTTCCCAATTCGTTTGTGCTATAGAGGGAAGATTTTGACGCAAAGAGCCCATTCCTGCATATGTTAAAACAAGTATATAATCTTTAGAAGAACGATCTTTTGATATTCCGTAACATTTTAAAAATGTGGGATGTTTATAATTAATATCACAATATGTCTTTAACTTTTAATTTAGAATAAAATACCCAATAAGTAAATATATATATATAATTAAAATAATTAGCATTAAATAAATTACCTCTTTTATAAATCCTTCTTTCTTATAACCTGATCCATGGATTAGTTTAAGTGCAACAACCCTCTCTAAATTTTGTCTTTTATCTATCCAACGTGCATGAAATACAGTTGCAAATGCACCTTGCCCTATTTTTCCAATCAAATTAAATTCATTATATGAAATCCATGATAATTGATATTCTTTAACCAATTTTTTTATATCATCGTCAACTGTAGGATTTATTTCATTTGTCCAATCACTTGTGGCTAAAATATATATATATAATAATTATTAATTGATAAATATAAGTTATCTTATTGTCTCAAAAATAAATCAAATAATAATTATTATTTTTAGATTACCCAACACCGTATCTTTTTCTCTAATCATTATCAAAATATATAAGTTATATTGCAAAAGATCATAATTACAGTAAAAAAAAAAGGAATTAGATTATTTACCTTTGATACCAAAGATTAGCCGTCTGCAAATCTCTTGATACACCAATCCCATTTCGATAACAATCACCAACTAGGGACATTGCATTACAATGACCCATCTCGGCAGATTTTTGATAATAAATCAATGCTTTACGTTCATCCTTTTCAACTCCTATTCCATATTGGTAGCAGTTACCAAACTGAAACGTTGCATGAGCGTCTCCCATTTCGGCAGATTTTTGGTAACAAATGAATTCTTTATATATATTCCATCCCTCTCGGTAGCAAAGACCAAGGCTATGCATCCCAATGGCACTTCCCATCTCGGCAGATTTTTGGAAAAGAATGAATGCCTTACGTCTATCTTTTTCAACCCCTAATCCGTTTTGATAACAATATCCAAGGTCATTTATTGCGTCAGCATCTTCACCCATCTCAACAGATCTCTGAATGTAAATGAACCCCTTATGTTCATTCTTTTCAACCCCTATTCCATGCATATAACAAAATCCGATTGAATTTATTGCATTGATGTCTCCCATTTCAGCAGATTTTTGATAGCTAATAAATGCCTTATGCCCATCTTTTTCAACACCAATTCCAAGTCGATAAAAATTCCCAACCTGTCTCATTGCAGAAGCATATCCCATCTTAGCGGATTGTTGAAAACAAGTGAATGCCTGATATTCATTCTTTTTAATCCCCATTCTTCCATGTTGATAACAAAATCCAATTTTGATCATCGCAGTAGCATTTCCTAATTCAGCAGATTTCTGATAATGAACGAATGCCTTTTGTTCATCCTTTTCAACCCCTATTCCAAATTCGTAACAATATCCAAGGCCATATATTGCAGTAACATTTCCTATCTCAGCAGATTTTTGAAAGTAAACGAATGCCTGACATTCATCCTTTTCGACTCCTATTCCAATTAAATAGCAACGACCAAGGCTAAACATTCCACAGGCATTTCCCATCTCAGCAGATTTTTGATGACGAACAAATGCCTTATATTCATCTTTTTCAACCCCCATTGCAATAGCATTTCCTGTTTTGGAAGATTTTTGATAATGGATAAATGGCATCGCATCAGAATCCCCTATTCTAGCAGATTGTTGATAGTGAATGAACGCCTTACGTTTATCCTTTTTAACTCCTATTCCATGTTGATAACAATATCCAATTTGATTTAATGCGGCAATGTTTCCCATCTCGGCGGATGTTTGATAACTATTAAATGCCTCATTACAATCTTTTCCAACACCAATTCCAAGTCGATAAAAATTCCCAACTTGTCTTATTGCAGCAGCATCACCCATCTTCGCAGATTTTTGAAACCAAATGAATGCCTGATTTTCATCCTTATTAACCCCCATTCTTCCATATTGATAACAAAATCCAATTTTGATCATCGCAGCAGCATTTCCTAGTTCAGCAGATCTCTGGTAGTGGAAGAATGCCTTATGTTCGTCCTTTTCAACCCCTATTCCAAATTCGTAATAATATCCAAGGTCATATATTGCAGTAACATCTCCCATCTCAGCGGATTTTTGAACCCAAATTAATGCCCGATATTCATCCTTTTTAATCCCCATTCTTCCATATTGATAACAAAATCTAATTTTGTTCATCGCAGTAGCATTTCCTAATTCGGCAGATTTCTGATAATGAACGAATGCCTTTTGTTCATCTTTTTCAACCCCTATTCCAAATTCGTAACAATATCCAAGGTCATGTATTGCAGTAATATTTCCCATCTCAGCAGATTTTTGAAAACAAATGAATGCCTGATATTCATCTTTTTCGACTCCTATTCCAGTTAGATAGCAACGACCAAGGCTAAACATTCCACAGGCATTTCCCATCTCAGCAGATTTTTGATAATGAATGAATGCCATATATTTATCCTTTTCATTTCCAATTCCAACTCGATAACAATGCCCAACTTGTTCCATTGCAATAGCACTTCCCATTTCGGCAGATTTTTGATAATAAAAAAATGTCTTATATTCATCATTTTCAACTCCTATTCTATTTTGATAATAATGTCGAAGATCATTTATTGTGGTAGTGGTATTCTCTATATCAACATATTTTTGATAATGAATAAATGTCATCGCCTCAGCATCTCCCATCCTAGCAGATTTTCGATAGTGAATGAATGCCTTATGTTCATCCTTTTCAACCCCTATGCCATGTTGATAACAATATCCTATTTGATTTATTGCAGTAATGTCTCCCATCTCGGCGGATTTTTGATAATTAATAAATGCCTCATGCCCATCTTTTTCGACTCCAATTCCAAGTCGATAACAATTTCCGACTTGTCTTATTGCGGCAGCGTTTCCCATCTCTGCAGATTTTTTAAAATAAGTGAATGCTTGATATTCATCTTTTTTGATCCCTATTCCATATTGATAACAGAGTCCAATTTGAGTTATTGCAATAGCATTTTCGAATTCAGCGGATTTCTGATAATGAATGAATGCCTTATGTTCATCCTTTTCAACTCCTACTCCAAATTCGTAACAGTATCCAAGGTCATATATTGCAGCAAAATTTCCCATATCAACAGATTTTTGATAATAAGAAAACGCAGAATATTCATTTTTTTCAACCCATATTCCATACTGATAACAATATCCAAGATTATATGCTCCAAAAGAATTTCCCATCAAAGCAGATTTTTGATAATAGATGAATGCCTCATGTTCATCCTTTTTAACCCCTATTCCATGTTGATAACAATGTCCGACATAGTATATTCCATTAGGATTTCCCATATCGGCAGACCTTTGAAAGTAAATAAATGCTTTGCATTTATCCTTTTTGACCCCTATTCCATATAGATAATTATATCCAAGGATAACGGGGTCCAATTGCAGATTTTTATGATGAAATATTTTGTTATAAATCTTCCTAATCATGAGGAAAAAAACGAAAACCCAAATCTATATTTACTAAGAACGAAGTATGGTTTTATGAAGAGTAAAAAATGTTGTACATCCCATACTATGCTATATAAAAATTTTTACTGGTTCATCTTTAAATTGGCACATCATATAGTGTTGATAACAATAGATGAATAAAACAATAGAATAATGCAATAGAAATTATAATAGAGTTTAATGTTTATCAATAGAACAAAAAATTGGCAACTACTAATTATAATTATTATTAGTAGCAATAGATGAATAGAACAGTATAATAAATATAATAGAAACTAGAATAGAATATAATTTTTATCAATAGAACACGACATTGACAACACTGTACATCCCATACTGTACGTTGTGAAGAGTCTTGGCGTTTTCCAGATTATTTGATTTGTACTGTGTTACGAATAATGATGTGGTAGAATTATTTCTACATATAACGATAATTCCATTACCGTATAGTTCTGAAATTAAACATCCTAAAATTGTGCCCGGATAATTATACCAGGTTAGTAGCGCAGATAAAATTCTTAAAATTCGTTGCTGAGCACAAAAGGTGGTTTCTTATTCTGATTTTGAGTTATGACAGAACGAACGTTTGCTCTGAATATTCCTGCTCGTATTACGTTACACTTAATATTGAAAACTGGTTCGTAAGCACCACTAGTGATTCAGTAGATTCATCCTAATGAATTTTTTGAGATACGACTACGGCAAAACCCGATTAACTAATTTTCCCCACCAGTTCCTATTGGGCGAAGAGAAATCCTGTTTGATTGTACGAAATCGGCTTAGAAATTTTAATTCAATCAAATAAAGTGTAAAGGTCTAATACAGGTTACCCTCGTTACAGCGTTTTCAAAAAGGTGTGAACAACGATTCCATATACTTATGTGGGATACCGAATAATCGAGAAATTTTTGATTAGCAAAAATTGAATGTCTGATTAGCACTGGCTTGAAATTCCGGAAATCTGAAATTTCGCCGAGAAATAGGCGTGTTAGATTTGGCTAGTTGGTTTATCCGTGGGTAAGTACTAATCTTCTCTTTGAGTCTTTCCTTCAACCTATACTTCTATTAACCCTTTGCCTTCTCTTCTCTTCTTTCTACTTCCTTAACCTGGGGTTACGATACGTCGAATCGGGTTTGGAGTCCTTCTCTTGCGTTAACGGCTTGGTCACGTG